>VZQC01014743.1:17304-74545 GCA_009823505.1 Rhizomys pruinosus | reverse complement strand
AGAAACTCTCCACACCACATCAAAGTATAAAATGCTAGGCACCCAGAACAAAGACAAAATCCTTAAAGTCACAAGAGAAAAAATACAAGTGACCTATAAGGGGAACCTTATCAGAATTAACAATTGACTTCGCAGTGCAAACTATGAAAAGCAAGAAGAAACATGGAGCAAGATTCCCAGTGTTAAAGGAACATAGATCCACCCAGGTTACTATACCCCAGGCAAAAAATGTTGAATTATAGTTGAAGGAAGAAGAAAAAACCTTCTGTGACATAAACAAGGATGAAAGAATACATGTCGGAAAACCAACACTTAAGAGAATGCTTGAAGCAATTAGAAGGACGAAGAAAGGAAGCAAAGCCAACGCCCAGGCACCTAGAAACAGAAATCAACAAAAGCGTAACTGCAGATGTAGAAACCTAAAACAAAACCACAAAATGGATAAGGCAAAGGAAGCAACACAAACCTATCAGTCATAACCTTAAATATTAATGGAATAAATTCCCCAATCAAAAGACCATAGACTGGGAGATTGGATTGGGAAACAGAACCAATCAATATGCTGTCTACAAGAAAAACACTTTACCTTCCAAGGACAGGCACAACCTTAAAGTGAAAGATGGGAAAAAATATTAAACTCCAAGCAAAAGCGGTACCAAAAAGAAATTCAGGTGTTGCTATTTTAATATCAGACAAAATAGACTTTCAAAGTAAAAGAAATCAAGAAAAGAGACCAAAAAAGAGCCATTACATTTTTATTAAAAGGAACAAATTCACCAAAGAAGATTTCACCATTAATGAATATATATGCACCAAAAACTCTGGTGCAACAAACTTTATAAAGACAATTCTCCAGGACCAACAGTCACACACTACCCAGTACACTCAATAGTAGGGGACTCCAGTACCTCACTGAAAGCCTTTGGACAGGTCAACAGACAAAGAATAAACAGAGAGACATCTGAACTGAACCAATATGATACACCAAATGGACCTTCAATAGACATCTACCAAATTATTCCACCCTAATACCAGAATATACTGTTCTATTCAGCACCCATGGACATTCTCCAAAATCACCACATACTTGGACAGCCAGAACGAAACTCACCAAATACAAAAAGTTGAAATAATTTCATTGCATTCTATCAGACCACAGTGGCAATAAAGCTCAAAACTCAACACCAGGATAAGCCCTACTGCCTACAAGAACACAATGGAGCCTAAACAAAATTTACTCTTGAATAATGATGGGTCAAGGAAGAAGATAAGAAAGAAATAAGCATTCTGGAAATGAATGACAATGACAAATACAACACAACAAAACACTAATGGGACACTTGTAAAAGCAGTCCTAAGAAGGAAGTTTATAGCCCTGGGTGCCTACATTAGAAAATACAGAAAGAGCACAAGTGAATTATCTTTAACCTGCACCTAAAAGCACTTGAGAGGCAAACAACAGATGAACCCTAAATGCAACAGACAGGAAGAAATAACAAAAATCATAAAATGCAGAAAATCAATGAAATAGAAACAAAAGAAAACAATGACAAAAAAAATCAAGTGAAACCAAAAGTTGGTTCTTTGAAAGAATAAACATAGTAGACAGACCTCTAGCCCAGTTAACCAAAAAAAAAGAAGGAACAACTCCAAGTCAATACAATCCAGGATGAAAAGGAAATATCACAACAGACGAGGAAAAGAAATCACGAAAACAATATGGGACTACTCAAAAACCTAGTACTTCTACCAAGTTTGAAAACGCTAAGAGAAATGGATGAATATCTTGAAATCCTGGGAAACCACCCAAAGCTGGTGAGCCAATAAGAGATCGACGGCTTAAAAGACCATAACACATGAGAAATTGAAAGATGTAATAAATGCTACCTCCCCAACTAAGAAAAGCCCAGACCAGACGGTTTCATGGCAGAATTATATAAAACATTTCAAAAAGATTTACACTCCGTTTATCTCCTGAAATTGTTTAGAGGGATAAAAAAGAGGGAATTCTCCCAATCCAAATCCTCTATGAAGCCAGCATCATCATCTATTACCAAAAATAGCAAAGATACAAACGCCATGTTTATTTCAGCTCTCTTCACAATAGCAAGGAGTTGGAACCAACCCAAATGCCCCTCAACTGATGAGTGGATAGAGAAATATGGTACATCTACACAATGGAGTTCTATGCAGCAGTAAAGAAAGATGACATCATGAGCTTTGCAGGAAAATGGCTGGAGCTAGAGGACATCAGGCTGAGTGAAGTAACACAGTCCCAGAAAAACAAACGATGAATGGTATCCCTCATCTGTGGATGCTAGTGCCAGTTACCTAGTTGTAAGTATTTCTTATGCATGGCCCCTTGAGCTTTTGTCCAAGCAGTTGGGAGTGATGCATATTGGAAACAACAACAACAACAGAAAGGACTGCATCAAAGAACTGACTGAACCAGTGAACTTCTGCTCAAAGCAGTCAACTTCCACATGGAGAATATTGAGAAAGACTGAAAAAGAGATGAAAAGCTTGTTTGGCAGAATACATGAGCTCTGGTTGGGTGGGGGGACAGGGTGGGGGACACGGATCTAGATTTGATAAAAAAATATAAATAAATAAAAAATAAAAATGGAAAAACACAGATACAGAACAGTCAGACTCGACAGTTGTTCAGTTAGACAGGCAAAGTGGCTGATCATAAACAAGTGAGTCCTAAGACTAGAAAAGTAGATTTAATCTGGCAGCGCTTCCCGAAGCTGTAGGTTATAAATGCATTAAATATTATTTATTGGTACTTGATACCTTTTCACAGCTCTTTCTATCCTACATGTTCCCCCATATGTCAACATGTGAAAACAAATATTACATTTGCATGACTCTTGAAAGTTAATGGTTTATATATAATTTAGAGAGTAGCAATACAAGGTAGTCTCATGTAGTTTAGAAGGCAGTGAAGAGAAGCCAGCTTTGAACTGCATGACAGCTAATGGAACTGAAACACTAAAGACATATCAGGGAAATTGTCCGGAGTCCAGTTTTTTAAGGTCATGTAGAGATGTCTTCTTGAAGGCTGTGATAAATGCCCCTTCCTTGAACCCCATACAGCCATGAAAAGGCAGCATGTCTAGTGCCACATGTCAGTGTGCTGTTCCTGTTTCATCACCAAGCTCACTAATGATCTGATCACTCAAAAATGGTTTGAAGAAAACCACTCCCAGATCTAATGGCTTCATAGGGAAGTCATTTATTATTTTTTATGAGTCTACTGGGGTTTATCTGTTCTAGGAGAGTCTGTACTCTTCAGCCTTATATAGGATTTGGAAGAGAAACTTGAAATGTTTAAGCACCTACATTAAAAAAATTCAGAAAAATGACTTAATGGTACAACTCAAGGATTTCGAAAAGCAACAAAGAGACCAAACCCAGCTCCAACAGATGAGAAGAAAGAATAAAAATCAGGGGAGAAATCAATGAAATAGAAACAAATAAAGTGATACAAAGAATCAATGAATCTAAGAACTATTTCTTTGAAAAGATAAAAACAAGATAGACAGACCCATGGTCCAGCTATCCAACAGAAAGAAAGAGCCCATCCAAATCAACAATCAAAGACAAAGGGAGAAACCAGAACAGACACCAAAAAGACCCAGAACATTATCAAGGAATACTTTAAAATGTATACTCTATTAGATCAGTAATATATAAAAGAAACAGACACATTTCTAAGTCAATAGATCCACCAAAGTTAAATAAAAAGGAGTTTAAACAGACCTATAACCAATAAGGAAATAATAATAATAATAATAATAGTAGTAGTAGTAGTAGTAGTAGTAGTATAAACCCTCCAGCTACAAAAGGCCCATGGTCAGATGGATTAACAGCAGAATTTTACCAGACCTTCAAAGAAGATCTATACTCAATACTATTATTCTAAGTGTAGTAACACAGACTCAGAAAATAAGTGACGTATGTTCTCGCTCATGTGTGGATCTTAGATGTGAGTATATATCCTGATGTTACCACAAGACTGAGGAAAATGTAAAGAAACCATAGATGTAAAGGGGAAGAAGGAGCCTGAGCGATGATAGTAGGAGATAGTGTTAGGAGGGATGAAGGAGGGTTATACAGGGCAAGAGAGAGAGGAAGGATAAATAATGCTTAGATGGTATAAAAAAAAAAAACAGAGGGAAATGTATTAGTTTAAAAGTCTAAAAAATATATACATATACCATGACCTATATGAGCATGTGTGTATAGCTGAAGGTTATGTGACAAGAAACACAAGAAACATGGTTGTAGACAGGAGAAACCACCCTCCTAGTTGTTGGTCAGGGTAGTGTAAGAACACAAGCTATTGCCGCAGTCTTGATTGCCTTCCAGAACTTGAAGGTAAGACCAAATTGCTGAAGACAGGACATACTTCTGACATAGGACTTGAAGCAATCGAGCTGAAACAGCCTGGAAGTCTCCTCCCTGAGGACTAGCTCACAGAGTATCAGAGGATACTGTGCAAGCTGCTAAGGGAGGAAACTAAACAATGGTCCCACCCCGCTGTAAAGCCTAATAACCATACCAACGGCTGGCACAGCAAACTATCTCTTCTGCTTTAGTGGCGGCATTTTTATCTTGGCAGTAATCCACAGCTATCTAATTGGACTTGAGGCCCACTCAGTAGGAGGGAACTCATTCATGGCACTGTAAACACAGCTACATACACAGTGCTGGAGAGGTTATAGATTCTAGAGAAAAACCGACTTTTTGCCACATCTCTAGACCAGTGTAATTTCTTACTGTAGGCTAAATATATATCCTTATATTTAGAGACAAATATACCTCTCGGCACTCATCAAAGAAGCTTGTTTTCGACAGATGGAGACTAGTATAGAGTTCCACAATGGGTCAAATGCAGAGAATAAGTGTCTGTGAGATGCTCAGCCCTATGTGACACATCAACAATGCAACCCCTGCATCTAAGGCTCAGAGGACATAGCAGAACAAGGGCCAGAGGGAATATTTATGCGTCTCTCAACTCTCACCAGCCAAGCTTCCTCATGCAACAGATGGTGATTAACACAGAAAGCCACAACTGCCTAAAATGTAAAGAATAAGAGACTGTTAGCCAGGCGTGGTGGCGCATGCCTTTAATCCTAGCACTCAGGAGGCAGAGGCAGGTGGATCTTTGTGAGTTCAAGGCCACCCTGGTCTACAGAGTGAGTTCCAGGATAGCTGGGGCTACAGGGAGACCCTGTCTCAAAAAGACCAGAGAGAGAGAGAGAGAGAGAGAGAGAGAGAGAGAGAGAGAGAGACTATAGATGCGTGTCCCTGAATAGGACTCCTATGTTAAAACTTTGGCACCTCCCCACCAGGGCTCCATTGAGGAAGCTGAGGCAGAAAGAATGTGAGAGCCAGGAATCGTGGATGACCATAAAGCAGCAGAGTCTCCCAGTCTTCTGGGAACTTGCGCTATGAACTTACAGCAATGGTAACAGCAAGCACAAGACCCATGCGAACTGAAATCAGACAAAAACCCAACATAGAATTGGAGAAATGGGTAAGAAGCCTCGACCTTAACTGAGTAGCTGTTGGCAACTGAACACTGCTGGGTGAGGGAATTAGTTTTCTTTAAGGAAGTGACACTAAATAGCTTGACCAGGGTCCAATAGATGGACTCAAATCCAGAGACGTTTGGGGTCACAAACTTGACTTGATAGGCCTTAGTGTGTATGACAGAATGCACGAAATCTGGCAGCGGGGATTTAGGGAAGGCCAAATAGGTGAAGGGTCTAAATATGATGAAGATGTATTGTAGGAAATGCACAAACATTCCAAACATCTTTTAAAGCTCTGAAACATTAATATAGAGTAACATGAAGATGATAAGTAAAATTTAAAAGGATGTTTATATTGAAATTGACATAAATTGCACTCAAAGAATCTACTGGTGATACAAATATAGAGCAAAAATCTGCATTAAGAGGTCATACAAATAATAAACTATCAACTCAAAAGGGTAGAGAGAGAGAATAATTGAGTTCAAAAGTAATAACTTAACAAAAATAAGTTATTAAAGACAAAGTAGAAAACAAAACGAGTAGACAATTTAAAGCAAGCTAGCTCCAGAGGAGGAGAGATGTCTCAATGGTTAAGAGCTCTGACCGCTCTTGCAGAAGACCCAGTTTCAAATACCAGCATGTACATGGTAGCTAACAACCATCTGTAACTCCAGTTCCAGGGGATCCAATGCCCTCTTCTGACCTCTGGTGGGCATTGCACAATACAGGTGCACTTAAATACAGGCAACTTTAAATTTTTGTCTAAGTAAGCTGGCTCTCTAATAAGAATTCATCTAAAAACTGATTAAATACACTATCCAGATAAAGGAAGGAGAAGAAATGTCACAATGATAGAAATCATAGTAACATTTAAAAATTATAAGCAGATAATACAAGTTGATACCAAAGAAATTTGAAACTTAGTTGAAATGGATGACTTAGGAAAAGCTGAGTAGCAAAAATTGACTCAGAAAAGGAACTGAAGTTCTGAAAAGACCAAATAATCATAAAAAAGATGAAAAGAAAATCAAATTCCTGAAAAGGGCACAATGCCCAGACAATCTTACAGGCATATTAAATTAAAACTACAAAGAACAGATAATTCCTGTAGTGTTTACACTGGTACTGAACATAGAAAAAGATGGAACATTCTCAGTTTGCAACACAAATACTATACTGAATCATAACTAGATTAAAATAGAAACATACATCCACCAACAAAATCCCAAAGTCAAATAGAGGCAAAACTTCCTTCCAAGAAATATTGAGAAATTTAATCCAGGAGTGCATGAAGGGAATTCTATCATAAAGCAGAATCCTTTTCATAGAGAAGCAGAATAGGCTAAGTCTATCTGTTAGTATAATTCATTAAACTAACAGCATAAAAAAGGAAAAAAATGTATCATTATCCCAGTGCCTACAAAAAAAAAAAAAAAGAACTTGCAAAATTTTATGGCTTGACAAATTTTTTGCGTGTGAGTTGACAGAAGCCAAGAGCAGAAACCTGAATGAAGCTTCCAAGGAACCATGAAAACTGTCCCCATTAAAAGTGATAAAGGGTTCTACCATTCCTGTATTTCTTCAATATGAACTACTCCGGCAAAACAAGATAGTTAACCAAGACGCAGACAGGTCTGGGCATGGCACACATCTAATCCCAGCACTCAGGAGATGGAGGCATAAAGATCACAAGTTCAAAGCCACTAGGGCTACAGAGCAAATATAAATAACAAATATAAATAACAAATAAATAAAACAGAAAAGTGCAGGAGCCAGAAAATAGAAGACCAAGTAGAAAAGATACTAAGGATTATAGTGAAGGAAAATCCAGAGAGACAGATGGACAACAGATCTAGAGAGAGAACAGACACGTTACAAGTTTAGGGCATAGCTTCAAGGAGAACAAAATAGTTTGAAAAGGCAGTGTTAGAATGCATTAAGGCAAGTCAGACATGAGGCAGAGAATTTCACATGAATTAGTAATAGGGATAGAGAAAAATGAACAAAAATATAAATGAGTTAACTATTAGCCCTGAAGAATAATTGAGTTATATTTCACTACATGACTAGGTTGAAAATACAACCAATATGGGCTGGAGAGATGGCTCAGCAGTTAAGAGCACTGGCTGCTCTTGCAGAGGACCTGAGTTTGATTCCCAACACTCACATGGTGGCTAACAACCACCCATAACTCCATTTCTAGGGGAATCCAATGCCTTCTTCTGCATGATAAGAAGTCATGATAAATTTGCATGATAAGAAGTCAAAAGAAAATATCTACAAATTTTAAAATTACAAAGTAGTAGCTTAAGCATATTATATAGAAATATAAATATAAAATTCAGAAGAAACAGCTGTAAGAATTTAAAGTGGATGCCACTCAGTACAGGCAGGAATAGAAAAAAGGTGGATTTGTCTGGTGCTTTGGGTTATAAATACTGCAAAACTAATGCACTTCTTTTAAGATACTTTCATAAAATGGCAAAATGCCTCAGTGGATTAAGGCACGTGCCACTGAGCTTGACAACCCAGGACATGCAGAGTAGAAGGAAAGCACTGAGTCCCAACGTTGTCCTTTGACCTTTACGTGTGTGTGTGTGTGTGTGTGTGTGTGTGTGTGTGTGTGTGTGTGTGGTCATGCATATATGCATGCACAGGCACAGACACAATTAATTAACAAATAATTTGAAAATAAAGTAAATTAGTTTGTGTTTTTCTTTGCTAATTAAAATTAATTTCATATTTCAGAAGACAGAATAACAATATATAGTAAGTATGTGGGACAATGTATTGACTCTTAGACACCCAAGATGAAAGACTAAACCACTAAGAACATTCCAGAGAGTACATTGGCAATGAATACCAAACTTTTAAATATTTCTACCACTAAATTCAGCAATTCTTCTCTGGTAAATTATTTTGGTGGAACAATATGACAGATACACAAAGATTCACCTAAAAGGATATTCACAACATCATTTTCTGCAGTAGTAGAATTCTGGAGTTAAGGAAATGATAAAATACTTGTTGCAGACTTTTAAAATCATGACAGAAATATCAGTTTTCAGAGCATGCATTAGGAAGTCTGATTTGAATTTCCTGGGGCTTCCATAGCAAAGAATACACACACACACACACACACACACACACACACACACACAGAGTATTCCTTAGAACAAGCTCAAAACGCAGTAGGCTTGATACCCTAGTTCAAAGTGTCAACAGGGATGGTTTCATCTCAGGGCTGAGGGAGACATTCCTTCATGCTTCTCCCCATAGCTTCCTGGGTCTGCAGGTAATCTTTGGAGTCTGTGCATCCCTAAATCTAATTCTTCCCTGTTTGTAAGAATATTAGTCTTCACCAGAACTTTTCATGTTGGCCAGTTCCTTCCTTGGATGTCTGAGTGAAGAAAAATGAAGAATATTAGTCTTGGGGCTGGAAGGATGGCTCAGGGGTTAAGAGCACTGACTGCTCTTGCAGAGGACCGAGGTTCAATTCCCAGCCCCCAATGGCAGCTAACAATGTCTGTAGCTCCAGTTCCAAGGGATGCGACACTGGATCTGATCCTCTCTTCTGACCTCCCTGGGCATTGCACAACATGGGTGCACTTACATACATGCAAACAGTATACCCATACACACGAAAGAAAAATAATAAAATATTTTTTTCAAAAAGAATATTATGCGCAAGCTTCCAGTAGTCTGAAAGCCTCTGCTTTCCTATGTTCGTGAACCAGCCCTGGCTCTTACCATCTTTCCACCCCCTCTTCCGCAAGGATCCTTGCGCCGTAGGTGGGTGGGGTTTAGTATAGGAATCCTCTCCAGGGACACACACTCTGGAAACTTGGCCAGTTGTAGCCTTCTGTGTGCATTGCACTCTGTCATATAAGGTAAGGAAGCTTCAGTAGTGAGAACTGAAGGATTTTCTCCCTGCCCCTCATTCCACTGTGTTCTGTGAGTCTTGGGTGTGGAGGTTCAACTGTAGCTGTGTCTCCTAGGATTGGGCATCTTTCAGATGTATATTTCTGTATCTGACCAAGTATGGGATTCGCAGTAGCCTCCATCTGTTCCAAAAAGCAGCTGCTTTGACGAATGATGTACAGTATGCTTGTTTGTAAATCATATTCAGTGTGTGATAAGAAATTTCATTTGTCGGGCTGGAGAGATGGCCTAGCAGTTAAGAGCACAGACTGCTGTTACAGAGGACCCAGGTTCGATTCCCCAGCACCCACATGGCGGCTGAGAACCGTCTGTAACTCTAATTCCAGGAGAACTCCAGTTCCAGGGGAATCCAACGCCCTCTTCTGACCTCCGAAGCATTGCACGACACGAGTGCACAGACCTACTACATTCAGACAGTACGTTCAGACACAGAAAAAATAATTTAAAAAATTTTTAAAAGAAATTTCATTTGTCTAGAGATATGACAGAGATAGGGCTTTCTCTAGGATCTCTGTCTTCTCCAGCCATGTGCCTTTGGCTGAGTTTATAGTGCCACCAATGAATTCGCTCCCATTGAGAGGGTTTTAAGTCCAATTAGAGAGCTGTTAGGTGGAGATAGTTTGCTGTGCAGGTCATTATGGTTATTGGGCTTTAAGGATAGGTCGGACCATTGATTGATTTTTATCCCTCAGCAGTGTGCATTTTATTTAACATTATGAGTGCTAAACTTCAGGTAGAAGGCTTCCGGGTCAGTTCCTGCTCCATTACTCCAAGTCTTGTTTCTGAAATATTCCCTGTCTTCAACAATAGGGTCTTATTTTCTAGTTCTGGAAGATAATCAAGAGTTTTTGCTATAGACTGTGTTATTTTGAGAGTCACTGGGATCACTCCCACCAACCACTCAAAAGGAGGTGTCTTCTGTCCGGCGCTGTGTTCCTGGCCATACAGCCCCCAGGTGAACCTGTGCACTAATGTTCAGACAGCGTCTGTGCATTTCTCATGGGGTCTTGGAGGCATCACGTTACCCTCTGGCTTCCCTAGCCACCTAAGATGTAATCATCTCTACTCTTTCCTCTTCCTTTTCCATTTCTTCCTCCTTCCCTAACCCCAGTACCCCCCATATCACCACCCTCCCCATCTCCTGAGTTCCCTTGCCCCCCCCACATGTCCCCCTGTATGTCCCTCCTTTCTCCCCTCCCATCCTAACTTTCCCGCCTCCTCCTGGTAACATCTATTCCTTACTGTACCCCTCTTTGAGGTTCTTTCTTTTCTTTTACCTCTGTGTATCCTATTTCAGGATATATGCTCACATATAGGGGGTTGGTGCTACAATTCACAAATGAGTAAAAGCATATATTGCTTGGTTTTCTGGTTTTGTGTTACATTGTTTAGTATAAAACTCTCTCATTCCATCCATTTACCTGTGAATTTCATAATTTCATCTTTTTTTGCTGCTGAGTGTACTCCATTGCATAGATATACCACATTTTCATTTTTCATTCATCAGTTGTGAGACATTTATGTTGTTTCCATTTCTTAGCTATTGTGAAAAGAGCCACCACAAACATGGATGTACAAGTATCTTTACAGTATGATGAGTCCTTTGGATCTATGCCAAGGAGTGGTATAACTGGGTCATATGGTAAATTCATTTTCAGTTTTTTGGGAGTTCCCCACACTGCCTTTCATAGTGACTGCACTAGTTTGCTTTTCCACCAGCAGTGAATGAACATTCCCCTTTCTTCACATCCTCACCAGCATTTGATGTCCTTCATTCTCTCAATCTTAGCCAGTCTGATTGGAGTAAGATGGAATCTTAAAGTTGTTTTTAATCTGCATTTCTCTAATTGCTAAGGATATTCAGCAGGTGTTTATTAGCCATTTTTGTTTTTTCATTTGAAGACTCTCTGTTCAGATTTATAGCCCATCTTTTTATTGAGTTGTTTATTTTCTTGATACTTCATTTTTTTGAGTTCTTTGTATATCCTGGATATTAATCCTCTGTCAGATATGTAGCTGGTAAAGATTTTCTCCTGTTTTGTAGGTTTCCTTTTCACTTCCTTGGTTGTTTATTTTACTGTACAGAAACCTTGTAGCTTAATAAGGTCCCACTTGTTGATTGTTGACCTTCATACCTGAGCAGCTGATGTCTGATTAAGAAAGTCCTTTCCTTGATGAGAATGTAAACTTGTACAACCACTATGGAAAGGAGCACGGAGAACCCTGAAAAGACTCAAAATGAGCCTACCACCCGACGCAGCCATAAGCTATATACCCATAAGACTCATCCTACCACAGAGATACATGCACAGCCATATTCAATGCAGCTCTCTTCACAATAGTGAAGAGCTGGAACCAACCCAAATGCCCCTCATCCAATGAGTAGATAGAGAAAATGTGGCACATCTACACAAAGTAGTTCTATGCAGTCATAAAAAAAGATGAACTTTGCAGGTAAATGGATGGAACTAGAAGATATTATGCCAAGTGAAGTAACTAAGTCCCAGAAAAGCAAACAAAGAATGGTATCCCTCATTTGTGGATGCACCAAGCACCGAGTTGTAAGGCAAACTGAGCAACATCAACATTATATACCCCTTTCCCTGAAAGCAATGGTGTTCTTATAATGTAAATCCCTTCACAGGCTCTGTAATTAACCCACCACTTATTTTTAGACTTTGTAATCTTGGTATATGGATAAAGGATATGTAGGCATATTTTAGAGTAATATAAATTTAAAAAGGAAAAATGTGAGTCCTGAAATATGATATGTAAATGACAGTTTGTGCACAGAAGATGTAAGTATAGTACAGGTGTGACGTATATATGTGCATATGCTAAAGCAATACAGATTGGAGGGAATAACAGCAGAGGAAAAGAGACAGGGAACTGATTGAAACAGTAAAATTCCCCAAAAAACAATAATCCTTTGCTTTGAAAAACTTTGAAAAGAATCAGAAAAAGATACAGGGCAAGAATGGCAGGGTGCATGAACTCAGGTGCGGTGGAAGGCATGGAAGGGGAAATGAGTCTAGATTGGATTGAGAAACGATGTATTAAATGTACAAAACATCAATAAAAATGTTGGAAAAAAAACAAAAATCAAAGAAGTTCCTTTCCTTAGCATATGCTAAGGAAAGTAACACAGTCTCAGAAAAACAAATGGCGTATGGTATCCCTCATTTGTGGATCCTGGCCTTATATGTAAGTCAAGATGGGTAACTTGTTACTAAAAATAGTACCACACTGACTGATATTACTACAGATGTACTTGAATTTTATGTCTCTATTTTCCTAAACTCTAAAATTTATGAGAAAGGATAAATCTCTACCTTAAAAGTAGATTAAAACATACATGAACTTGCTATGTAATTTAGGAATGTAAAGTTATATTTCTTTTTACCAGCATGCAACTTTACTGTTAAAACATGAGTCCTTAAACATGCTCTGGAATTAGCCTATAGTTCATTTTCAGACTTTGTAATATTGGTATATGCATGGAGTATATATATTAGAGGAATATAAAATTAAAGGAAACAATGTTTGGTGGCACATACCTTTAATCCCAGCATTCAGGAGGCAGAGGCAAGTGGATATCTGTGAGTTCAAGGCCAGTCTACTCTATAAAGAGAGTTCCAGGACACCTGTCTCTCCACCAAAGAGACCCTGTCTCAAAAAAAAAAAAAAAAAAACAAAAACTAAAACAAAATATTTAGAGACAAATAATAATGGGAACAACGCATACTAAGATTAATGGAAGGTAATTAAAAACAGTCTAAGGCAGAAATTCATTGCAGTAAAAGCCTTGTGATTTGAAGGTGTACTGTCCTACAGGATCATGTGTTGATACCAATTAGTGGCACTGTTTTGAGGGTGTCAAATTTTTGCAGTGGGAGGCATGGTTAGTGGATGTGTCAGAGTTACAGACATGCCTTGTTTAAGGTCTACTTTCTGACTACCAAGATGTAAAGGCTAGTTGCAAGCCCCCACTGCATTCCNTCACATTTAACCACTGAGTCCGCATAGGTCAAGGATAGGGAGCCGAAGACATTCGTGCACTGCCTATCTACGCCAATACGTAACTAAGCCTGCACCAGCCCTTTACGATATATCCGTTTCCTCACTGCCCCATTGGCAACGAAACACACCAAATTCGAAGCATTCCGCCTTACTGCCGTCACTTCGAGTTCCAAAACCACGCTCCGTTGTAAGAACTAAGCTAATCCCTGATAGTGACTCTCCCCACACTCCGCTTCCTCCCGATATCTCTCAATCATAGTTCAGCTACGAGCACGGCTGGCACCCGTTTCGCACGTACTAACTAGACCCGCATTAGTTGGAGTGATGGCAATATTGGAAACAACAACAACAACAGAAAGACTGCATCAAAGAAACTACTGAACCAGGGAACTCTGCTCAAAGCAGTCAACTTCCACATGGAGAATATTTGAGGGAAGACTGAAAAAGAGATGAAAAGCTTGTTGCAGAATACATGAGCTCTGGTTGGTGGGACAGGGTGGGGGACACGATTCTAGATTTGCATAAAAAAATATAAAATAAATTAAAAAAAAAAATGGAAAAAAACCAGATACAGAACAGTCAGACTCGACAGTTGTTCAGTTAGACAGGCAAAGTGGCTGATCATAAACAAGTGAGTCCTAAGACTAGAAAAGTAGATTTAATCTGGCAGCGCTTCCCGAAGCTGTAGGTTATAAATGCATTAAATATTATTTATTGGTACTTGATACCTTTTCACAGCTCTTTCTATCCTACATGTTCCCCCATATGTCAACATGTGAAAACAAATATTACATTTGCATGACTCTTGAAAGTTAATGGTTTATATATAATTTAGAGAGTAGCAATACAAGGTAGTCTCATGTAGTTTAGAAGGCAGTGAAGAGAAGCCAGCTTTGAACTGCATGACAGCTAATGGAACTGAAACACTAAAGACATATCAGGGAAATTGTCCGGAGTCCAGTTTTTTAAGGTCATGTAGAGATGTCTTCTTGAAGGCTGTGATAAATGCCCCTTCCTTGAACCCCATACAGCCATGAAAAGGCAGCATGTCTAGTGCCACATGTCAGTGTGCTGTTCCTGTTTCATCACCAAGCTCACTAATGATCTGATCACTCAAAAATGGTTTGAAGAAAACCACTCCCAGATCTAATGGCTTCATAGGGAAGTCATTTATTATTTTTTATGAGTTCTACTGGGGTTATCTGTTCTAGGAGAGTCTGTACTCTTCAGCCTTATATAGGATTTGGAAGAGAAGAAACTTGAAATGTTAAGCACCTACATTTTAAAAAAATTCAGAAAAATGACTTAATGGTACAACTCAAGGATTTCGAAAAGCAACAAAGAGACAAAGCCAGCTTCCAACAGATGAGAAGAAAAAGAATAAAAATCAGGGGAGAAATCAATGAAATAGAGAAAAAGAAAGTTGATTTACAACAGAATCAATGAATCTTAAGAACTATTTCTTTGAAAAGAAAAAAACGAACGGATAGACAGACCCATGGTCCAGCTATCCAACAGAAAGAAAGAGCCCATCCAAATCAACAATCAAAGACAAAGGGAGAAACCAGAACAGACACCAAAAAGACCAAGAACATTTCATGAATACTTTAAAATGTATACTCTATTAGATCAGTAATATATAAAAGAAACAGACACATTTCTAAGTCAATAGATCCACCAAAGTTAAATAAAAAGGAGTTTAAACAGACCTATAACCAATAAGGAAATAATAATAATAATAATAATAAGTAGTAGTAAGTAGTAGTAGTAGTTAAGTATAAGTATAAACCCTCCAGCTACAAAAGGCCCATGGTCAGATGGATTAACAGCAGAATTCCACCAGACATTCAAAGAAGAGAAGATCCATACTCAATACTATTATTTCTAAGTGAGTAAACACAGACTCAGAAAATAACGTGACGTTATGTGTTCTCGCTCATGTGTGGATCTTAGATGTGAGTATATATCCTGATGTTACCACAAGACTGAGGAAAATGTAAAGAAACCACAGATTAAAGGGGAAGAAGCGAGCTACTTGAGCGAATGATAGTAGGAAGATAGTTTAGGAGGATGCAAGGAGGTTATAACAGCGCCAAGAGATGAGAGGGAAGGATAAAAATAATGCTTAGATGCGTATTAAAAAAAAAAAAACAGAAGGGAAATGTATTATTTAAAATCTTAAAAAAATATACATATACCATGACCCCTATATGAGCATGTGTGTCATAGCCTGAAAGTTATGTGACAGAATAACACAAGAGAACATGCGTTGTAGACAGGCAGAAACCACCCTCTAGTTTTTGGTTCAGGTAGTAGTGTAAGCAACACAAGCTATTGCCCAGTCTTTTGATTGCCTTCCAGAACTTGAAGTAAGACAATACTGCTGAAGACAGGACATACTTCTGACAAAGGACTTGAAGCAATCGAAGCTTGAAACATGCCTGGGATAGTTCTCCTTCCCTGAGGACTAGCCACAGACAGTCACTCAGAGCGATACTGTGCAGACGGCTAGGCGACGGAAATCTAAACCAATGGTCCCCACCCCGCTTTAAAGCCTATAACCATTACCTACCATAACGGCTGGCACAGCAAACTATCTCTTCTGCTTTAGTGGCGGCAT
Organism: Rhizomys pruinosus; assembly: GCA_009823505.1. NCBI lineage: Eukaryota > Metazoa > Chordata > Mammalia > Rodentia > Spalacidae > Rhizomys > Rhizomys pruinosus. The sequence continues at coordinate 58,417 of VZQC01014743.1, read as the reverse complement.
TTTTATCTTGGCAGTAATCCACAGCTATCTAATTTGACTTAGGCCCATTCAGTAGGAGGGAACTCATTCATGGCACTGTAAACACAGCTACATACACAGTGCTGGAGAGGGTATAGATTCTAGAGAAAAACCGACTTTTTGCCACATCTCTAGACCAGTGTAATTTCTTACTGATAGGCTAAATATATAAATCCTTAATTTAGGAGACAAATATACCTCTCGGCACTCATCAAAGAAGCTTAAATTTGCAACAGATGGAGATTAGTATAGAGTTCAACAATTGGGGTTCAAAGCAAGAGAATAAGTAGTACTGCTGAGCATGTCTCAGCCCTATGTAACATCAAAACAATAGCAACCCCTGCACTCTAAGGCTCAGAGGACATAAGCAGAACAAGGCCAGATGGTAATATTTATGCGTCTCTCAGCTCGTACCAGTAAAGCTTCATCATCAACACAGATTTGGTGATTAACACAGAAAGCACAACTGGCCAAAAATGTATAAGAATAAGAGACTGTTAGCCAGGCGATCGCGGTGGCGCATGCTTTAATCCCTAGCACTCAGGAGGCAGAGCAGGTGGATCTTTGTGAGTTCAAGGCCACCCTGGATCACAGAGTGAGTTCCAGGATAGCTAGGCCGCTACAGGGAGACCCTGTCTCAAAAAGACCAGAGAATAAGATGAGAAGAGAGAGGAGACGAAGAGACGAGAGAGAGAGAGAGACTATAGACTGTGCGTAGTCCCCCATGAATAGGACTCCTTATGCTTAAAACTTTGGCACCTCCCCACCAGGGCTCCATTGAGGAAGGCTGAGGGCCAGAAAAGAATGTGAGGAGCCAGGAATCGTGGATGACCATAAAGCAGCAGAGTCTCCCAGTCTTCTCTGGGAATGGTGCCGCTGTATGAACTTACAGCAATGGTAACAAGCAAGCACAAGACCCATGCGAACTGAAATCAGACAAAACCCAACATAGAATTGGAGAAATGGGAAGCAGGCCCAAACCTTAACAGTAGGCTGTTGGCAACTGAACCACTGCTGGGTGAAGGGAATTAGTTTTTTTTTTTCTTAAGGAAGGAAACTAAAATAGCTTGACCAGGGTCCAATAGATGGACTCAAATCCAGAGACGTTTGGGGTCACAAACTTGACTTGATAGGCCTTAGTGTGTATGACAGAATGCACGAAATCTGGCAGCGGGGATTTAGGGAAGGCCAAATAGGTGAAGGGTCTAAATATGATGAAGATGTATTGTAAGGAAATGCACAAACATCCAAAACGATTCTTTAAAAGCTCTGAACATTAATATAGCCAGTAACATTGAGCATTGATAATAAAATTAAAAGGATGGGGGGGTTTATAATGAAATGTGACATAAATTCCACTCAAAAGAATCTACTGGTGATACAAATATAGAGCAAAAATCTGCATTAAGAGGTCATACAAATAATAAACTATCAACTCAAAAGGGTAGAGAGAGAGAATAATTGAGTTCAAAAGTAATAACTTAACAAATAATAAGTTATTAAAGACAAAGTAGAAAACAAAACGAGTAGACAATTTAAAGCAAGCTAGCTCCAGAGGAGGAGAGATGTCTCGATGGTTAAGAGCTCTTGACCGCTCTTGCAGAAGACCCAGTTTCAAATACCAGCATGTACATGGTAGCTAACAACCATCTGTACCTCCAGTTCCACGGCGGATCCAATCGCCCTCTTCGACCTTGGTGGTCATTGCACAATACAGGGTGCACTTAAATACAGGCAACTTTAAATTTTTGTCTAAGTAAGCTGGCTCTCTAATAAGAATTCATCTAAAAACTGATTAAATACACTATCCAGATAAAGGAAGGGGAGAAGAAATGCTCACAATGATAGAAATCATAGTAACATTTAAAAATTATAATCAGTATAATACAAGTTGATACCAAAGAAATTTGAAACTTAGTTGAAATGGATGACTTAGGAAAAGCTGAGTAGCAAAAATTGACTCAGAAAAGGAAAACTGAAGTTCTTGAAAAGACCAAATAATCATAAAAAAGATGTAAAAGAAAATCAAATTCCTGAAAAGGGCACAATGCCCAGACAATCTTACAGGCATATTAAATTAAAACTACAAAGAACAGATAATTCCTGTAGTGTTTACACTGGTACTGAACATAGAAAAAGATGGAACATTCTCAGTTTGCAACACAAATACTATACTGAATCATAACTAGATTAAAATAGAAACATACATCACCAAATCAACAGATTCACGACGAATCCCGCTATTTACAGTGCATCGCCCGCGGAATAGAGGCAAAACTTCCTTCCAAGAAATATTGAGAAATTTAATCCAGGAGTGCATGAAGGGAATTCTATCATAAAGCAGAATCCTTTTCATAGAGAAGCAGAATAGGCTAAGTCTATCTGTTAGTATAATTCATTAAACTAACAGCATAAAAAGGAAAAAAAATCATTAAAAAAAAACCCGTCCTAAAAAACAAAAAAAAACGAACTTGCAAAATTTTATGGCCTTGACCAAATTTTTTCGCGTAGAGTGAGTTGACAGAAGCCAAGAACAGAAACCTGAAATGAAGCTTCCAAGGAACCATGAAAACTGTCCCCATTAAAAGTGATAAAGGGTTCTACCATTCCTGTATTTCTTCAATATGAACTACTCCGGCAAAACAAGATAGTTAACCAAGACGCAGACAGGATCTGGCATGGCACACATCTAATCCCAGCACTCAGGACGATGGAGTGCATAAAGATCACAAGTTAAAGCCACTAGGGCTACAGAGCAAATATACATAAAACAAATATAAATAACCAAATAAATTAAAACAGAAAGTGCAGGAGCCAGAAAATAGAAGGACCAAGTAGAAAGATTACTAAGGATTATAGTGAAGGAAAATCCAGAGAGACAGATGGACAACAGATCTAGAGAGAGAACAGACACGTTACAAGTTTAGGGCATAGCTTCAAGGAGAACAAAATAGTTTGAAAAGGCAGTGTTAGAATGCATTAAGGCAAGTCAGACATGAGGCAGAGAATTTCACATCGAATAGTATACGGATGAAGCAAACAAAAAAAAAAAAAAAAGAAAACGATGCAAAAATAAAATATGACGTTAACTTATTTAGCCCTGAAGAATAATTTCAGTTATTCTTCACTACATGACTAGTGTTGCAAAATTACACCAATATGGGCTGGAGAGATGGACTATCAGCAGTAAAAAAAAAAAAAAAAAAATTAAAAGAGCACTGGCTGCTCTGCAGAGGACCTGAGTTTGTTTCCCAACACTCACATGTGGCTAACTAACACACCTTAACTCCATTTCAGGGAATCCAATGCCTTCTTCTGCCATATAAGAAGTCATGATAAATTTGCAATGATAAAGAATGTCAAAAAGAAAATATCTACAATTTTTAAAATTACAGAGTAGTAGTAGCTTAAGTCATTATCTATTAGAAATAATAAATCTCAACTTCAGAAGAAACAGCTGTAAGAATTTAAAGTGGATGCCACTCAGTACAGGCAGGAATAGAAAAAAGGTGGATTTGTTGTGCTTGCGTTTATAAATACTGCAAAACTATGCACTTTCTTTTAAGATACTTCATAAAATGGCAAAATGCCTCAGTGGATAAGGCACCGTGCCACTGAGCTTGCAACCCAGGACATCGCAGAGTAGAAGAAAGCACTGGACAGTACCCAACGTGTCCTTACCTTACGTGTGTGTGTGTGATGTGTGTGGTGTGGTGTGGTGTGTGTGCTGTGGTCATGCATATATGCATGCACAGGTCACAGACACAATTAATTAACAAATAATTTGAAAATAAAGTAATTAGTTTGTGTTTATTCTTTGCATTAAAATTAATTTCACTTTTCAAGAAGACAGCTATAACAATTATATAGTAAGGCTATGTGCCGACTAATTGTATGTGATCTTAGACACCCAAGATGAAAAAAAAGACTAAACCACTAAGAACATTCCAGAGAGTACATTGGCAATGAATTACCAAACTTTTAAATATTTTACCACTAAATCGCATTCTTCTCTGGTTAAATTATTTTGTGTAGAACAATATGACGATACACAAGATTCACCTAAAAGGATATTCACAACATCATTTTCTGCAGTAGTAGAATTCTGGAGTTAAGGAAATGATAAAATACTTGTTGCAGACTTTTAAAATCATGACAGAAATATCAGTTTTCAGAGCATGCATTAGGAAGTCTGATTTGAATTTCCTGGGGCTTCCATAGCCAAAGGAATACCACACCACACACCACTCACACACACACACCACACACACACACACAGATGTATCCTTAGAACAAGGCTCCACAAACGCAGTAGGCTTGATACCCTAGTTCAAAGTGTCAACAGGGATGGTTTCATCTCAGGGCTGAGGGAGACATTCCTTCATGCTTCTCCCCATAGCTTCCTGGGTCTGCAGGTAATCTTTGGAGTCTGTGCATCCCTAAATCTAATTCTTCCCTGTTTGTAAGCAATATTAGTCTTCACCAGAACTTTTCATGTTGGCCGTCCTTCCTTGGATGTCTGAGTGAAGAAAAAGAATAATATTAGTCTTGGGGCTGGAAGGAGGCTCAGGGGTTAAGAGCACTGACTGCCTTGCAAGGACCGAGGTTCACATTCCCAGCCCCCAATGGCAGCTAACAACTGTCTGTTAGCTCCAGTTCCAAGGGATGCGACACATGGATCTGGATCCTCTCTTGGCTAGACCTCCCCTGGCATTTGCCACAACATGGGTGCACTTACAACATGCAAACAGTATACCCATACACACGAAAGAAAAATAATAAATCTATTTTTTCCAAAAAGAATAGTATGCGCAAGCTTCCAGTAGTCTTGAAAGCCTCTGCTTTCCCTGTGTTCGTGAACCAGCCCTGGACTCTTTACCATCTTTCACCCCCTCTTCCGCAATGCACCTTGCGCCGTAGGTGGGTGGGTTTAGTAATAGGATTCCTCTCCAGGGACACACATCTGCGAAAATTGGCCAGTTTGTAGCCCTTCTGTGTGCATTGCCACTCTGTCATATAAGGTAAGGAAGCTTCAGTAGTGAGAACTGAAGGATTTTCTCCTGCCCTTCCATTCCCACTGTTTCTTTGGTCTTCGTTTTTTTTTTTTTTTTTTTCTTTTTTTTTTTTTTTTTTTTTTTTTTGTTTTTTTTTTTTTCAGGTGTTGGAGGTCAACTGTAGTGTGTCTCTAGGATGGGATCTTTCAGATGTATTTCGTGTATCTGACAAGTATGGCGATTCTGTAGTAGCCTCCATCTGTTCCAAAAAGCAGGCTGCTTTGACGAATGATTGTACAGTATGCTTGTTTGTAAATCATAGATTCAGTTGCTAGTGATAAGAAAATTCATTCTGTGCGGGCTGAGAGATGGCCTAGCAGTTAAGAGCACAGACTGCTGTTACAGATGACCCCAGGGTTTCGATTCCCCGCACCCACAGGCGGCTGCGAACCGTCTGTAACTCATTAATTCCAGGAGAACTCCAGTTTCCAGGGGAATCCAACCCCTCTTCTGAACTCCGACAGCATCTGCACAAGAGTGCAAGAATCACACTACATCAGACATACTCAGGGAATCAGATAAACTAAAAAAAAAAAAAATAAGTTTTAAAAATTTTTAAAGAAAATTTCATTTGTCTAGAGATATGTACAGAGATAGGGCTTTCTCTTAGGAATCTCTCTGTCTTCTCCTGCACCATGTGCCTTTGGCTGAGTTTATAGTCGCTCACCAATGACTATTCGCTCCCATTGAGAGGGTTTTAAGTCCAATTAGAGAGCTGTTAGGTGGAGATAGTTTGCTGTGCAGTCATTATGGTTATTGCGGCATTTAAGGATAGGTCGGACCATTGATTGATTTTTATCCCTCAGCAGTGTGCATTTATCATCTACATATAATGGGCTAAACTTCACGGGTAGAAGGGCTTCCGGGTCAGTTCCCTGCTCCATTACTCTCAGTCTTGTTTCTGAAATATTCCCTGTCTTCAACAATAGGGTCTTATTTTCATTCTGGAAGATAATCAAGAGTTTTTGCTATAGACTGTGTGTTATTTTGAGAGTCACTGGGATCACTCCCACCAACCACTCAAAAGGAGGGTGTCTTCTGTCGGCGCTGTGTTCCGTGGCCATACAGCCCCCAGGTAATCCTGTGCACTAATGTTCAGTACAGCTGTTGTTATTTCTTCATGGGGTCTTGGAGGCATCACGTTACCCTCTGGCTTCCCTAGCCACCTAAGAGTGTAATCATCTTACTCTTTCCTCTTCCTGTTCCATTTCTTCTCCTTCCCTAAACCCCAGTACCCCCCATATCAGCCACCCTCACCCATCTCCTGAGTTCCCTTGCCCCCCCCCACATGTCCCCTGTATGTCCCTCCTTTCTCCCCTCCCATTCCTAACTTTCCCGCCTCCTCCTGGTAACATCTCATTCCTTACTGTACCCTCTTTGAGGTTCTTCTTTTCTTTTACCTCTGTGATCCTATTTCAGGATATATGCTCACATATAGGGTGGTTGGTGCACAATTCACAAAGAGTAAAGCATATATTGCTTGGTTTTCTGGTTTTGTGTTACATTGTTTAGTATAAAACTCTCTCATTCCATCCATTACTGTGAATTTCATAATTTCATCTTTTTTTTGCTGCTGAGTGTACTCCCATTGCATAGATATACCACATTTTCATTTTTCATTCATCAGTGTGCAGACATTTATGTTGTTTCCATTTCTTAGCTATTGTGAAAAGAGCCACCACAAACATGGATGTACAAGTATCTTTACAGTAGATGAGTCCTTTGGATCTATGCCAAGGAGTGGTATAAACTGGGTCATATGGTAAATCATTTTCAGTTTTTGGGGAGTTCCCCACACTGCCTTTCATAGTGACTGCACTAGTTTGCTTTTCCACCAGCAGTGAATGACATTCCCCTTTCTTCACATCCTCACCAAGCATTTGATGTCCTTCATTCTCTCAATCTTAGCCAGTCTGCATTGGGAAGATGGATCTTAAAGTTGTTTTAATCTGCATTTCTCTAATTGCTAAGGATATTCAGCAGTGTTTATTAGCCATTTTTGTTTTTTCATTTGAAGACTCTCTGTTCAGATTTTATAGCCATCTTTTATTTGAGTGTTTATTTTCTTGATACTTCATTTTTGAGTTCTTTGTATATCCTGGATATTACCTCTGTCAGATATGTAGCTGGTAAAGATTTTCTCCTGTTTTGTAGGTTTCCTTTTCACTTCCATTGTTGTTTTATTTTACTGTACAGAAACCTTGTAGCTTAATAAGGTCCCACTTCTGACTGTTGACCTTAATACCTGAGCAGCTGATGTTGATTAAGAAAGTCCTTTCCTTGGTGAGAATGTAAACTTGTACAACCACTATGGAAAGGAGCACGGAGAACCCTGAAAAGACTCAAAATGAGCCTACCACCCGAACCAGCCATAAGCTATATACCCATACGATCATCCTACCACAGAGCTACATGCACAGCCATATTCAATGCAGCTCTCTTCACAATAAGTGAAGAGCTGGAAACCAACCCAAATGCCCCTCATCCAATGATAGATAGAGAAAATGTGGCACATCTACACAAAGTAGTTCTATGCCAGTCATAAAAAAAGATGAACTTTGCAGGTAAATGGATGGAACTAGAAGAATATTATGCCAATGAAGTAACTAAGTCCCAGAAAAGCAAACAAAAGAATGGTATCCCTCATTTGTGGATGCAACCAAGCACCTGATTGTAAGGCAAACTGAGCAACATCAACATATTATACCCCTTTTCCCTGAAAGCAATGTGTTCTTATAATGTAAATCCCTTCACAGGCTCTGTAATTAACCCACCACTTATTTTTAGACTTTGTAATCTTGGTATATGGATAAAGGAATGTAGGCATATTTTAGAGTAATACAAATTTAAAAAGGAAAAATGTGAGTCCTGAAATATGATATGTAAATGACAGTTTGGCACAGAAGATTAAGTAGTACAGGTTGTGACGTATATATGTGCATATGCTAAAGCAATACAGATTGGAGGGAATAACAGCAGAGGAAAAGAGGACAGGAACTGATTGAACACAGTAAAATTCTCCCAAAAAAACAATAATCCTTGTTTGAAAAACTTTGAAAAGAATCAGAAAAAAGAACAGGCAAGAATGGCAGGGTGCATAACTCAGGTGCCGGTGGAAGGCATGGAAGGGGAAATGAGTCTAGATTGGATTGAGAAACGATGTATTAAATGTACAAAACATCAATAAAATGTTGGAAAAAAAACAAAAATCAAAGAAGTTCCTTCCTTAGCATATGCTAAGGAAGTAACACAGGTTCAGAAAAACAAATGGCGTTATGGTATCCCTCATTTGTGGGATCCTGGCCTTATATGTAAGTCAAGATGGGTAATTGTTACTAAAAATCGTACCACACTGACTGATATTACTACAGATTACTTGAATTTTATGTCTCTATTTTCCTAACTCTAAAATTTATGAGAAAGGATAAATCTCTACCTTTAAAAGTAGATTAAAACATACATGAACTTGCTTTAATTTAGGAATGTAAAGTTATATTTCTTTTACCAGCATGCAACTTTACTGTTAAAACCATGAGTCCTCTAAACATGCTCTGGAATTAGCCTATAGTTTCTTTTCAGACTTTGTATATTGGTATATGATGGAGTATATATTTAGAGGAATATAAAAATTAAAGGAAACAATGTTTGGTGGCACATACCTTTAATCCCAGCATTCAGGAGGCAGAGGCAAGTGGATATCTGTGAGTTCAAGGCCAGTCTACTCTATAAAGAGAGTTCCAGGACACCTGTCTCTCCACCAAAGAGACCCTGTCTCAAAAAAAAAAAAAAAAGAAACAAAAACTAAAACAAAATGAAAGAGAACAAAAACAACTAGAATACTTGTTCAAGAATTAACCAGAACAGTAAACTTCTGCATTGAAAAGATTTAAAATGTACTGAGAAAAAGATGCAAAGCAGGATTTAACATGTATGGCAGAATGCATGAATGCTGGGGGCGGGGGTGAGGACCAGGGAATGGGTCTAAACTTGGTATGAAATGTACAAAATCTCAATAAAAAAATTAAGGAAATAAAAAAGAAAGTCCTTTCCTAAGCCTACATCTTGGAGGGTACTGCCCATGTTTCTTTTTTTTTTCCGTGTGTGTGTGTGTGTGTGTGTGTGTGTGTGTGTGTCGGGGGTGGGGGGTGAGACAGGGTCTCCCTGTAGCTCCAGCTGTCCTGGAACTCACTGTGTAGATCAGGCTGGCCTTGAACTCACAGAGATCTGCCTGCCTCTGCCTCCCAAATGCTGGGATTGAAAGTGCCCACCACCATACTCAGCCCATAGTTTCTTCTAGCAGTTTCTGAGTTTCAGGTTTTTTACTGAGGTCTTTGATCCATTAGGAGTTGACTTTTGTACAGGGTGAAAGATAAGGGTCCAATTTCATGTTGGCATCAGGCATGGGACCCATGACAACTCAGACAAGGTCCCAGGTGGTGGGCCAAGCCTAGACTGAGAACCACTGGAGACTGATTACTGCTTGGCGAGAGAAAGTACACCTTGCGATTTCTGTTATGTGGTGACTGGACTCCAATGATGAATGTGCACAGAAGGACAGCTGGGTTCAAAAGTTTGATTGGATAGGACTTACCATGGATGATGTAATGTATGAGTCCTGATGGGGGGTGGGGCATAGGGGTACTAAATTTGATTAGGAACCATTTTATGAAATGTACAAATGCTCAATAAAAAACTTAAAGAAAAGAATATTAATCTTCTTTGTTTTGAATACACCCTGACAACTTCACCTTAACTCAATCTTCTGCAAAAGCCCTATCTAAAAATAAGGCCACATTTCAGGTTAGGGGTTAGGACTCCAGTATCTTTTTCTTTTTTAAATTTATTTATTTATTACTTTTTATGTGTATGAGTGTACTGTCTGCATGTAGGTTGATGCACCCGTGTCGTGCTATGCCGTGGAGGTCAGAAGAGGGCGTCTGATTCCCCTGGAACTGGAGTTAAAGACAGTTCTTAGCTGCCGTGTCGGTGCTGGGAATCAAACCCCAGTCCTCTGCAAGAGCAGTCGGTGCTCTTAACTTCTTAGCCATCTCTCCAGCCTCGAACTTCAGTATCTTTTTCGAGGACATAATTCAACTCATGACAATGTAGCAGAGTAACCAAACAATGCCTCCAGCATTACTGCAACTGGGCTATTGAGGTAGCTCAGCAACCTGGTGACCTAAGCTCAATTCCCAGAATCCACATAAATGTCAAATGAGAAAATGGACTCCACAAAGTTGTCCTCTGACCTCCACACACGTATAAACACACACACACACACACACACACACACACACACACACCACTAATAATAACAATAATAATAATAGTAAACCTAGAGCTATGATATTTACGTAGGTTTCCAATATATTGCTAATTAAGGAAGGCAATTTGTAAGCAAATGAAGAGGTTTGCCACATTTTATGATTGCAGGAAGAGGCTATATCAAGTTATTTACCTACACCATCTAGGTTAGTAGAAGTAGACTCCAGCTAGGGGCCAGAGAGATGGCTCAGCAGTGCAGAGCACCAGTTGCTCTTGCAGAAGACCCAGTTCAATTCCCCACACCCACATGGCTGCAAACAATCATCTGTAACTGTAGTTCTAACACTGTCTCCTGACCTCCACAAATATTGCCTGACAGAGATGCACTTAGAGACATGCAGGCAATACACTCATACACATATTTAAAAAGTAGACTCCAGGATATCCACACAATGACCAACCCAGCTAATGATCTGTTTCTCAGAATATATCCACATCACTGTGATTTGACTACACTGATACATATTATACATTAATTGGGATCATTTGTGGATACAGGGTAAACAAGACTACAATTTTATAGGTACCTCTTGATTTTGTATACTTTCCTATATTGTCTAATTGTTTTGCAATGTGTCCCCTAGTTTCTTTTCCATTGCTGTGATTAAATACTCTGACAAAAAGCACCTTAGAGGAGAAGGAGGCTTATTTCAGCTTACAATTCCAGGTTACAGTCCATCATCATGGGAAAGTCAAGGCAGGAACCTCAAACAGTCAGTCACATCACATCCACAATTAAGAACAGGGAGAAATGAATGTCTATAGGCACTTGTTTCCTTTCTTGTGCTCAGCCTGATTTCTTCTCTCTTATACAGCCCAGGACTCCTTGCCCAGGGAACAGTGCTCCTCCCCCCCATACTGGGCTACTTTCTCACATATTAACCAAATTAACCCAGATAATCCCCAACAAGCATGCCCATAGGCTAACCAAGTGCAGATAATTCTTCATTAAACTTTTCTTCAAACTGACAGTTAAAACTACCCGTCACTCATGATTTTGCAAACAGTAGACTGCTAACACTACTTTAACAAAACCAAACATGTGTCTATGCTAAAGTAACCTACCATAACTATTAGTGCTGCTTAAATACCTATATATCTAATTGCTTGTTCTTCATTAGTAGGATCGAAAGGTTATTCCTGGACAAACTGTCAGCCCATGAAAGGAAACAGCCAGAATTGACCAGAGTCCAAGTCAACAGCTCCAGAGAGAGTGGACTGTTTTACCTCTCATCCACCTGTGCCCCTTTTCTAAGCCTAGGGAACAACCTGCGGAAGAGGGGGCGTGGTAGAATGTAAGGGCTGCGATTGGGGTGAATGGTGAAACTACAGCAATGTAGTCTGGACACTCATTTGATCAACTTGATTGAACAAACAACCTGTCACCCCCCACTGGATGGTGGGGCTGTAGGTGTTTGGGCACAACAGCCTGCAGATAGGTTTTGCATGAAGGATGCTTGTACTCATGGATTATCACTTATAGCTAAAAATGAAAAAAAAAAAAAAAACTGAGAGAAAGATGCAGGACAGTTATGGCAGAATGCATGAACTGGGATGGGGTGGGGGTGGGGGGGAGGGAAAGGGAAATAAGCCTGAACTGAATTGGAAAAATGTATGAAATGCACAAAGCATCAATAAAAACTAATTTAAAAAAAAAAAAAGAAATAAATAAACAGTACAGGGGCTGGAGAGATGGCCTAGTGGTTTAGAGCACAGACCGCTCTTACAGAGGACCCGGGTTCGATCCCCAGCACCAACATGGCGGCCGAGAACCATCTGAAACTCCAATTCCAGGAGAACTCCAGTTCCAGGGGAATCCGACACCCTCTTCTGCCTCTATGGCATTTCACGACATGGGTGCACAGACCTGCATGCAGGCAGTACATTCATACACATACAGAAAAAAATAAAAAAAAATTAAAAAATAAATAAAATAAAAATTTTTTAAAAAGAAATAAACAGTACAAACAATATTCATAAGTGCCTGTTGGTGAACTGACAAGAGTTTTATCAGTGTGGCTTAGCTTGTAGGAACTTCGAACCAAGAGAATTTTCATAGCTATTCAATTTCTCCTATCCAGAACATTAAACCTTGTTTTTCTTTTTCTTTTTTGGTCTTTTTGAGACAGGGTCTCCCTGTAGCCCCAGCTGTCCTGGAACTCACTCTGGAGACCAGACTGGCCTTGAACTCACAAAGATCCGCCTGCCTCTGCCTCCCAAGCATTAGGATTAAAGGCGTGTGCCACCACACCCAGCTAAAACCTTGTTTTTCTTTTCTTTTTTTTTTTTTTTTACCTTTATTTATCTAATTTTACTATATTGTGTATGAGTGTTTTGCATGTGCATCGCCTGTGTGCCATGCCAGCATAGACCAGCAGAGGGCACCAGATCACATAGAACTTTACTTAGCTACAGTTGTTAGCCTGCCTCCATGAGGGTACTAGGAACAACCTGGGCCCTCTGCAAGAGCACTCACTGCTCATAACTGCTGAATCATCTCTTCAGCCCCATTTTTTTATTTTTAATTTTGCTTTGCTCAGCTGCAACAAATAAATGTACTGTCTGCATGCAAGTCTGTGCACCCGTGTCGTGCAATGCCACAGAGGTCAGAAGAGGGTGTCGGATTCCCCTGGAACTGGAGTTCTCCTGGAATTGGAGTCCCAGACGGTTCTTGGATGTGGGTGCTGGGGATCAAACCCGGGTCCTCTGTAAGAGTGGTCGATGCTCTTAACCGCTAGGCCATCTCTCCAGCCCCTTTTGTTTTTTGGTATTTTTGAGACAGGGTCTCTCTTTAGTCCCAGCTGGCCTGGAGCTTGCTCTGTAGACCAGGCTGGCCTTGAAATCACAAAAATCCGCCTGCCTCTGCCTCCCAAGTGCTAGGATTAAAGGTGTGCACCACCACACCTGGCACTATCACTCCATCTTTCAAAGCTTTTGGAAAATGACTAAAAAGCAGAACTTTGATCTGTTCTGATTTGGGGTCCAACTCAGGGAGTAAAGGTGAAATTGTAAGTTTTTGTTGAATGTTCAAGCCAGGTTCTCCCAGCCAGTTGGTGGTAAAAGTCTGTATCATGGTGGTTCTGGATCATAGACATGTCCAACACATGGAACCACTCCTGGCCAGAAGCTGTAGCACCACGGCATTAATGACTTGTGTCCCCTGGGTGGTCCCCAGATCCCATGCTTTCCTCTCCTGCCTTTGCTGGATTCACAGGCAATATCACCTCCCCTAACAGATAAAGATCAACAAATCTGGAAGGTCCCTCCTGAGCTCTGGCTTCATGACCGTGACCTTCAACAAGCCTGGCTTTCTTCCCACCTTTCCACAGGTTCTGGGTTAGCTGGTCTGTGGGGGACTGGACCAATGGACTCCTTGTTGCTTGTGAATACCCTCTGGGTACATCACAGCTTCCACCGGCTTCTTGGTAGCTGAGTCTGGCTCCCCATCAAGCCTACTTACCCAACTGCAGTGTCTTTAGTCTCCCAAACCCTTGGGGCCAGCTTCTAGGCCCTTGGATCGTAGCAGCACAGCTCTGGGTTCTAGCTTGCCATTGGCCAGGGCTGTCACTGGGTCGAACTTAATATCTCCAAGGCAGAGTCCAGAGACAAGAGCGCAAAATGCCAAAAGATAGTTGTGTCTGCAGCCTGGGTGGACAGTCTTGACTATTTCCAGTCAGCCTGTGTTCAGTGAGTTACTAGGTCATCTTTGTAGAAGATGGAGAGGAAAGCCCATTCCTAACCTCAGGCTGGGCCTTGCAAGGTTCCCCAGCACAGAACTGGGTGCATGTTTCAGGAACACAGAAGACTGTGCTTCAGACCATTCCCCAGGGGAGTTCTTGGATGGCGGCTGGTGCTGGGTACCAGGAGAGTGTAGCTGAGGCTAGCACGCTCAACAGCAGAGGAAGGGTGAAGGTCAGGCTGCACTTTCTCAGAGATCAGTGTAACTCAGAGACCTGGCCACGCAAGGCATGGGCTCCAATGCTTTCTTGTGCTCAGTTTGAAATCAAGTTCTTTCAGGACAGAAAAGGGCTAGGGTACATTGGCCCAGCTTTCTGTCTGCCAAGCGACTTGTGTGCCACCTTCTGTTCTAGAGGGAAAGGACAGGACAGATCCTTGGCAGGACCCTGAAGATCAAGGATTTGAGTTGACATCATAAGCCAGGGCTCCTGAGCTATCCGTTCCCCTATGCAAAGATGGTTGACAACAAAAAAGCTCTGTGGATTTCCTGGTTTTGTAGGGAGGCTGAAGATCAGAAAAGGGATGCACAAGTCCAGAGCTTTACTTAGGGATGTCTAGTAGGCAGCAAAACACGTATCAGGCACTGTGCTGGACCCTGGGATTAAAAGTCAGACAGGGGCTGGAGAGATGGCTCAGTGGTTAAAAGTGCTGACTACTCTTGCAGAGGACCCAGATTTGATTCCCAGTACCTACATGGCAGCTAAGAACCATCATTGGTCGGGCATGGTGATGCATGCCTTTATTTTTTTTTATTATTTTTTTTAATTAAAACATTTTATAATAATAAGTAATAAGTAATGAATACAAGCATCCTTCATGTAAAACCAATTTGCAAGCAGCTATGCCCAAACTTATACAGCCCAAGGCCCCCATTGTCCAGCTGGAGGGGCTTGTATGTACAATCATGTTGATCAAATAAGAGTCCAGTCTATATTGCTGTAGTTTCACAATTCACCCCAATCACAGCCCTTACATTCTACCATGCCCCCTCTTCTGCAGATTGTTCCCTAGGCTTTAGAAAAGGGGCACAAGTGGGTGAGAAGCAAAGCAGTCTACTTTCTCTGGAGATGTCGTTTTGCACTCTGATCAGTTCAGGCTGTTTCCTTTTATGGGTTGGCATCTTAACCAGGAATAACCTTTTAATCCTACTAATGAAGCACAAGCAATTAAATATACAGGCATTTAAATGGTACTAATTATTATGGTAGGTTAAATTGGTATAGACATGGATGTTTGGATGGTATGTTAATCCATGAGCTATAGCTTTTCTGTAAAAGATGACAAGGTCTTACTGTGGCTTATAACATCTCCTAACCACTAGAGGATGTAAGCTTGTGGCATCAGCCATGAATTATTCTGCCAAGGAGAGAGCTAATAGCCAATTAGATTTGGGATATACAGACATATGGCTGCCACTGCTGCACAGTATTTCCAGGCAGGTGAGGTGTAGCTGATGCTAATGGAGGAGTCTTGCTTGACTCAAGGAGACCAATATTTGCTTTATTGATTTAGTGGCCTTTAGTAACACTCTCTGGTATTCTAGAGATCAACTGTACACTTGCAAGTGTGGTCTCAATACATCTTTCCCATGCCTACACCAGGTCTTCAACAGCATGGCCTTACTGCCTCTCTTCTTGCAGGTATCCCAGTTTTCAGGCAAAAAGCTCTTACCTTTTTGGAGGCTTGGATCCCCTAGTCAACATCTCCTTGGCAGAATAATCCTTGCTGATATCAGAGCTCTCCTGTATTAATATATTTTGCTTAATTACACAGCTTATAAAGACTTTAGTATTATATTTGGCTCTGAATAGAGAATTACCCTTTCACAGTTCCTCTATGTCTATTAGTCAATTAAAGAAAGGAGTTATACTAGTTTTATAAGAGATTACCTTTATAACAGTCGGCTCTAATTTACAGTTAGGGAATGACTTCATTACCATCATGTTTTTCTTTGTTCTATGAAAAGGAAGTAAGAAGTTCACTCATATTAAAACTTTGTGGCACCTGGAAGGTAAAGTTCATTAGGACACATTATAAACAGTTGTTACAAAGAGGATCCACAGAGATGTTTGATGCCTGTAGCAGTCTGAGGCTTTTCTTCCTTTTAATGTTTAGATGGGCCAACTTCTCTGCTGGTATTTCTTGGTATATCCTGCACAATGCAAAGCTGTATCTTTTCTTTCTCAGCCATTAAGTTGGTGATGTTTTGACCTGTGGGAACATGCAAATATTTTCCCATAGTTAGTTTTAAGATTTAAATTGAAAAATTTGACAAAAGATTTAATATATAACTGTATCCCCCCTTTTTTATTTTAGGTTTTTATTTTTTGACCCATGAATCTCAAAAAGGCAGTTGTAGCACACATACCTATAGGCAGGAATCAAAGTGTAAATTTTCATTAAATTTACCCAATCTGTTTATCATTGACTGTATGTTGTTAATTTGGGAAGCAAACTTAATTCCTTAAGTTAAATTATCCTACAGGTAAAAGAAAATGTTACAAGATGATACAGTATAACACAAAATTATAGAGAACATTTGTATACATTAACCCCCAAAGTTGTTGCTATACAAATTATAAGTAAAACAAATGTGGACAATAATTTATATTAGCTTAAATGTATTACTGTTTATATTAAAACCTTTTAATCAATGTTGTTTAATATAGACATTTTTACTTTTTTTTAAACAAAGCCTTCAGGTTTTTCGTAATTTTTATTTATTTATTTTTATGTGTATGAATGTACTGTCTGCATGTAGGTTTGTGCACCTGTGTCGTGCAATGCTGTGGAGGTCAGAAGAGGGCGTCGGATTCCCCTGGAACAGGAGTTCTCCTGGATTTGGAGTTACGGACAGTTCTCAGCCACCATGTCGGTGCTGGGGATTGAACCCAGGTCCTCTGCAAGAGCAGTCGGCGCTCTTAACTGCTAGGCCATCTCTCTAGCCCATAGACATTTTTACTTTTACAAAAATACCATATAATATGTAGACAAAGTTTGGGCAAATTTGGATACCTGTTAAACTCACATCATTAAGTATACATTAATCAAATATAGACCCGTGTCCCCTTCCCAATCCTCCCACCCCACCAGATTCACCATTTCAGTCAGTTCTTTGATGCAGTCTTTTCTGTTGCTGGTGTTGTTGTTGTTCTTTCCAATATGCATCACTCCCCACAAGAAATATTTACAACTGGGTTATTGGTGCTAGCATCCACAGATGAGGAATACCATTCATTGTTTGTTTTCTGGGACTGTGTTACTTCACTTAACATAATATCTTCTAGTTCCATCCATTTACCTGCAAAGTTCATGATGTTGTCTTTTTTTACTGCTGCATAGAACTCCATTGTGTAGATGTAGCACATTTTCTCTATCCACTCGTCAGTTGAGGGGCATTTGGGTTGGTTCCAGCTTTTTGCTATTGTGAACAGGGCCGCAATAAATATAGCTGTGCATGTATCTCTGCAGTAAGATGAGTCTTGTGGGTATATACCCAGGAGTGGTATGACTGGGTCAGGTGGCAAGTTCATTCCAAGTCTTCCAAGGGTTCTCCACACTGCTTTCCATAGTGGCTGCACTAGTTTAATTCCCACCAGCAGTGGATGAGTGTTCCCCTTTCCCCACAACCTCTCCAGCACTTGGTATCATTTGTTTTCTTGATCCTAGCCAGTCTTATTGGAGTAAGATGATATCTTAAAGCGGTTTTGATTTGCATTTCCTTAATGATTAATGATGTTACACTTCTCAGTAATGTTTAATGATAACACTTAATGATTAATGATGAACACTTCTCAGCCATCTCTAATTCCTCACTTGTGAAATCTCTGTTCAGCTATTGAGTGGGTCATTTGATTTCTTTGTTCTTTGTTTTTAGAGTAGTTTATATATTCTGGAAATCAATGCTTTGTCAGATGTTTCTGCAGTGAATGGTTTCCTCCCACTCTGTGGGATTTCTCTTCACTTCCTTGATTGTTTCTTTTCATGTACAGAAGCTTTTGAGTTTAATGAGGTCCCATTTGTCAATTGTCAATCTTAATTCTTGTGCAGCTGCTGTCTGAATTAGGAAGTCTTCTCCTATGCTTATGTCTTGTAGTCTGCTGCCAACTTTTTCTTCTATCGCCTCCAGAGTTTGGGGTTTCACGTTGAGGTCTTTGATCCATCTTGGAGTTGACTTTTGTACAGGGTGATAGGTAGGGGTTTAATTTCATTCTTCTACAAGTGGTGATCCAGTTTTGCCAACACCACTTGCTGAAGATGCTGTCTTTTCTCCATTGTGTCTTCTTGGCCCCCTTGTCAAGTCTGAGGTGGCTGAAATTGTATGTGCTCAGGTTTGGATCTTCAGTTTTGTTCCATTGGTCAACAGGTCTGTTTTTGTGCCAGTACCAAGTCGTTTTTATGACTATAGCCCTGTAGAATAGTTTGAAGTCTGGTATAGAGATCCCCCCCACCCCATATTGCTCTTTTTGCTCAGGGTTGCTTTGGCTATTTTTTTATTATTCCATTGAAATGTATATTTCTTTTTTATGCTTTTATTGATGTTTTGTGTATTTCAGACAACATTTTTTGGTTCAATTTAGGCATATTCCCTTTTCCCTTCCCCCCACCCCACCCCACCCCAGATCATGCATTCTGCTATAACCGTCCTGCATCTTTCTCTCAGTCTTTTTTTTTTTATGCTTAGGTATTCACATTTTCCTCCATTAATTTTATATTACTCTAAATTATGGATACATACTCTCCACCCATATACAGTAATCACAGAATCTGAAAATAAGTTGTGGGTGGATTCTAGATCCCATTGAGAGATTTACATTATAACAACATAGCTGCTTTCAGATAAACAGAAATATGACAATAATGTTGTTCAGCTTGCCTTTCATTTGGGGGATTTGGTGTTAGCATCCAGAAATGAGGGAAACCAGCATTTGTTTTTCTGGGACTGTGTTACTTCATTTATTATAATGGCTTCAAACTCCATCCATTTACCTGCAAAGTTCATAATGTCATCTTTCTTTACCACTGAATAGTACTCCATTGTATATATGTACCACATTTTTGTCATCCACTTGTCTGTTGAGGGGCATTTGGGTTGGTTCCAGCTCTTCACTGTTGTGAAGAGAGCTGCAATAAACATGGATGTGCATGTATCTTTGCAGTAGGATGAGTCATTTAGGTATATACCCAGGATTGGCATGACTGAGTCAGGTGGTAGGCTTATATTGAGTCTTTTAATGGTTCTCCACACTGTTTTCCATAGTGGTTGTACAAGTTTACATTCCCAACAGCAGTGAATGAGTGTTCCCCTTTCCCCACAACCTCTCCAGCATTTGGTGTCTTTTGTGCTCTTGATCTTAGCTAGTCATATCGGAGTGGGATGATATCTGAGAGTGGTTTGAATTTGCATTTCCTTAATTATTAATGATCTTGAACACTTTTTAAGATATTTCTCAGCCATCGTTAATTCCTCACTGGTGAAGTCTCTATTCAGCTCTTTACTCCATCTTTTGAGTAGGTCATTTGGTTTCTTACTTCTTTGCTTTTTTAGTAGTTCATATATTCTTGATGTTAATGCTCTGTCAGATGTATCACTGGTGAAGATTTCCTCCCACTCTGGGTTTTCTCTTCACTGATTCTTTCTTTTGCTGTACAGAAGCTTTTGAGTTTGATGAGGTCCCATTTGATGACTGTTGACCTTATTTCCTGTGCTGCTGCTGCTGCTGTCTGATTTAGAAAGACTTTTCCTACACCTGTGTCTTGTAGGTTGTTGCCAACTTTTTCTTCTATCACCTTCAGGGTTTCAGGCTTCACGATGAGTTCTTTGATCCACTTGGAGTTGATTTTTGTACAGGGTGAGAGGTAGGGGTTTAATTTTATTCTTCTACAAATGGTGATCCAATTTTGCTAGCACCATTTGCTGAAGATGCCATCCTTCCTCCATTGAGGGGGTTTTTTTTTTTTGCCTCTTTGTCAAATATGAGGTGGCTGAAATTGTATGCGCTCAAGTTTGGATCTTCAATTTTGTTCCATTGGTCAACAGATCTGTTTTTGTGCCAGTACCAGGCTGTCTATGATGATGGCCCTATAATATAGTTTGAAGTCCGGTAGAGCAATCCCCCCCCATATTGCATTTTTCACTCAGTAAACCCTGTTTTTCAAATCCTGTTGATGCTCCCATAATTCAAATTGAGTCTACAAATCCAAGTGTCTAATCACAATTGAACAAACAACCTGTCACCCCCCACTGGATGGTGGGGCTGTAGGTGTTTGGGCACAACAGCCTGCAGATAGGTTTTGCATGAAGGATGCTTGTACTCATGGATTATCACTTATAGCTAAAAATGAAAAAAAAACTGAGAGAAAGATGCAGGACAGTTATGGCAGAATGCATGATCTGGGATGGGGTGGGGGTGGGGGGGAGGGAAAGGGAAATAAGCCTGAACTGAATTGGAAAAAATGTATGAAATGCACAAAGCATCAATAAAAACTAATTAAAAAAAAAAAACAAATGAATAAAATATGGCACTTCATGTTCACCATGTTTCATGATTGCACCAAGCTTTAATTTCACCAGTTCATTTACCTATTCTTTTTCATGAATGAACCATATGCATGCAATGCAATGTTATTTTATCTTTAAAAAGAAGGAAATTCTGATATGTTTTATAACATGTATGAACCTTGAAGACATCATGTTAATTGGAATAAGCCTGTCAAAAAAGAACACATATTTATGACTTCAATTTTATGAGACATTTAAGCCAAATTCCTAAATACCAAAGTAGAATGGTGATTGTCAGAGAGTTGGGGGAGGGGAAGAAGAATGAAGAATTATTGACTGGGTATTGGTTTTGAAAAATGAGAAACCTCTGATCATGGGCAGTTATGAGGTGAAAATTCTTTTACATCACTGAACTGTACACAAAATGGTTAAAATGATAACTTTTATGTTATGTATAATGGATCACAAATAAACTAAAAGTCTAAATATTTTTAATGGATTCTATAATACTTCAAGGTACGATGTACCTATCAGATGTTCAATTTTAATTTCATAAACTCATTTATTGCTCATAAATTTGAGCAATAATTAATGAATCATAACCATAGGTATGATTTTCATCAGTCCTGCCATCATTAACTATCCAGGAAATAGCTGCATGTTTTATTCTAAAGGTCATTCTTCTTTTCTTTTATGTTAAGTAACAAGAATTTGGGAGGTGAGAAATACCATGAAGACCATCAGCAAGGTCCTTATTTGGCATAATCCTCTGGACTTTCCTAAACTCAGTTTTCCTTTTCTTAACCCCACACAGTCTCTTGGTCTCAGTCTCTCCCAGCCTATCAGGCTCCACCTCCCACACCACAAAAGATAGAACGAGATAATCAGAAAAACCATCTGGGACAAGAAAAAAGGAGACTTGTCTAGATGCTCAACAAGCCAGGGGAAAGCAAACTTAAATGTGTTCCAGGTCTCTAATTTCACCATAAAGGCGAAAGCTGCGGGTGCCGAGTAGCCCTTCAAAGTCTAAATTCACAGCCTCTCCACGCAGGAGGTGACCAGCGTGAAAGAAAAACACCCACTACCAGCAAAGCTCTTCTTTGTTCTCATTCTCCCGAAGTCCTTCAGGAAACTCTTGATAATGTGAAATGTTATTACTGCAAATGTTGGCCCTGGCAAGTTTACTCTAGAGTCTGACTATCACTGGCTGTTCACAAAATAAAATCATTTTTAAAGCCTACAGGGAGAGCCAAGTGCAAACCACAAATCAGAAAACCACCAAGGCGGGCTGGCCTGGCTGCCAGAGTTTAATGTGAGCTAATGGGAGGACAACTAGATGTGAGAATTTGATTTTATGAAGCTCCATGTAACATTTGGCAATACAGAGGGGCTGGGCCCAACTTCCCATCCTTAAGCAAACATTTGAAGTAATGCATCGCCCTGTCGTCTGTTTTAATTCTGTCAACCAGTGGATAGAGATCCAGCCTGTCCTTCTCCTTTTGAATATGTCACCTGCTTTGGCTAGTGAGACACTTTCTTAATATCGATTCCTATAAAATGAAGATGGGCAGGTGGGGAAAGGGCCAGGAAAATAGGATGAAGCTGTTCTGTGGCAGCCAACCAACTGCACTCGAGCACTCTTCACTTCTGGGATTTATTTTACCAGTAGGAGTGCAGCTGATAGGAATAACTGAAGCAACATTCTTTAGCAAGCAAAATCCAAGCCTAGTGTGAGAGACAGTTGGGTCTGAGCTGGATCAGGTTGCTCTGTCATACACCAGATGAGACTGGAATTCAGGTAGACCTCTCTTTCCCACCAACTTTTTTTTTAAATATAGAGACCAAGGGGGAAGAGAGAATGGGAGAGAAGAGAGGAAAAGAGGAAAAAGAAGAGAAGAGGGGAGGGGAGGACAAAGGAGGGAAGGAGAGGGAAGGAGAGGGGAAGGGAGGAGAGGGAAGGGGGAGGGGAGGGGAAGGAAGGGAAGGGAAGGGAAATGAACTAACAACCCTATAGAGTAAAGAAAGTCAGTGAGAAAAATCCAGTATAAAGGCTCATACATGAACAATGGAAAGCAAATGGAAATCACACTTCATGGAGCCTTTGTTTCTGCTGCCAGGACAAGGCAATGGAGGAGTCAAATCACTTTTCCTCTTTGTGGAGAATAATGCATTCCTTAAAATGCTAAACTCTCACAAAGTTGAGCCAAGAAAGAAATGCAATCCCCAGAGTCCAGTTTCCTAAAGCAATAGTTCTCAGGTGAAGTGCAACATACCCCAGGGTCTAGGAGGATATTGTTAGAGCTTCTCTTTCTGGGCTGGAGAGGTGGCTCAGGTGTTAAGAGAACTTGCTGTTCTAGAGACCCAGTTTTGATTCCCAGTACCCACCTGGCATTCTGTCATCCCCTTCTGGACTTTGTAGGTTCTACACACATACCAGTAACATCCTGGGAATCCAAACAAAATTGTAGAAACAAAAAATGCATAAATCTTTAAACATAAAAAACCCAACTTCTATTTATACTCACTGGACCAAAACATGAAAACAAGAAAGTATGCTTCACTGAGAATTAAGATGAGCAAGACACAGTATCCTCTCTGTAGGCTGTGAGCATAGGTAGACAAAGCACCACCAGTGTGGCAGAGGTCAGGTCGTACCAGTCCAGGTAGGCTACTGCCCTAATGGATCGCATTGATAATAGTCCAATGTAACTGAACCTCAGTTCTCATTTGGGTATCTATTCTAATGATGAGATCAGTAGGATGGTTCAATGCATTCAGTCTCTGGGATGGATGTTAACACGGCCATCTGCATCACTTCCAAACAGAAGGAAGAAGGGACATTGCTAGGACTTGGTCTCATAGCCACACCTAACACAGCAGGAGTCTGGTTATAGGCTGGAGAAGAGAGAAATAAACTTCGTGAAGAGCCCACAGTCTACCATAAGTATCTCATCCAACCATCGGAATACAGGGTATCACAGTCTGTATTCTACATGCATAGACACAGAGGTAAGATAAAAGTGAAGGGAAAAAAAGTGAAGGAGACTAAGTTCAAGATGGTAGGGCTTTATAGTCCATGCTGGGGATTTGCATGTTCACACTGCAAAGATCTACCACTAAATGTTTTGTGCAGGAGATAGAGAACTGGCTCAACAGTTAAGAACACTGGCTGCTCTTGGACCTCAGGTTCAGTTCCCAGCACCCACATGATGATGGCTAACAACCATCTATAATGTCAGTTATATGAAATATGAGGCCTTTTTCTGGCCTCCATGGGCATTACATGTATATGGTGCACTTCCATACATACAGGTAAAATGCACACAAAATAAAAATAAATTCCAAAAATTAAATTTTTGTACAAAGAAAAAGTGTAACAGTACTTGCATTTTAGAATTCCTGATGGCAAAGAGTAGAAAATGTGCTAACTTGGAGGAAAGACTGGGGCAAGGTGACAGGATAGTGGGCAAAAGGGGAGAGGTGAGCTAGGCCTAGAGATGATCAGACACAAAGATGAGAAAACAGGATGATGGTGATGGTGATGATGATGATGGTGATGGTGATGATGATGATGATGATGATGGTGATGATGATGATGGTGATGGTGATGATGATGATGGTGATGGTAATGATGATGATGATGATGATGATGGTGATGGTGATGGTGATGATGATGATGGTGATGATGATGGTGATGGTGATGATGATGATGGTGATGGTAATGGTGATGGTGATGATGATGATGGTGATGATGATGATGATGGTGATGATAATGATGGTGATGGTGATGATGATGGTGATGATGATGATGGTGGTGATGGTGATGATGATGATGATGATGGTGATGATAATGGTGATGATGGTGATGATGGTGAAGATGGTGATGATGATGATGATTTTGATGATGATGATGATGGTGATGATGATGGTGATGGTGATGATGATGGTGATGATGGTGATGATGTTGATGGTGATGATGATGATGATGGTGGTGATGGTGATGATGATGATGATGTTGATGGTGATGATGATGATGGTGATGATGGTGATGATGATGATGGTGATGATGATGATGGTGGTGATGGTGATGATGATGATGGTGATGGTGATGATGGTGATGATGATGATGATGATGATGGTGATGATGGTGATGGTGATGGCGTTGGTGGTGATGGTGATGATGATGGTGATGATGATGATGGTGGTGATGATGATGATGATGGTGATGATGATGATGGTGATGATGATGATGATGGTGATGCTGATGCTGATGCTGATGATGGTGATGATGATATCTGTGTGTGTAAAGTATGTTCACGTGTGCACACATCCTATATGTATATATGTGTGTGTGTGTGTCTGTGTCTGTGTGTGTGTATGCCCATGTGGAGGCCAGAAGTCAACATCAGATCTCTTCCTCGATTGATCTCCCCTTCATTTGTTGAGATGAGGTCTCTCACTGAACCTGGAACCCATTTGTCTGGCTAGACTGGGTGACTGATGAGCTCCAGGGATTTGCCTCTCTCAGGCCTGCAACCTCTATCCCCACGCACAGCATTGGAGGTCCAGATGTTGGAGCTCCATTCAAAAAATTGGAGCTACAGATGTCAGAGCTCCACACACAGCACTGGAGCTACACATCTGGTTGTTTATGCAGGTTCTCATGTTTGCATGGCAGGCACTTTAAACTGACCCATCTCTCCAGCCCCAACAAGATGATCATGATTGCATACATCATGATGGACAAAAGTCACTTATGAGAAAGTAACAAGAACTATCTGTGAGCAAAGATTTTTTTTGGTCTTTTTGAGAGAGGGTCTTCCTGTAGCCCCAGCTGTCCTGGAACTCACTCTGTAGACCAGGCTGGCCTTGAACTCACAAAGATCCACCTGCCTCTGCCTCCTAAGTACTAGGATTAAAGGTGTGTGCCACCATGCCTGGCTAAGCAAACATTTTAAAACATCATTTATGACATGTCCAGTTACAGCTATGAGCAATAGATTCTGGATTACTAAAAATGCTAACAATTTGGGATTTATTAGCTATAAACTGTGAGGAATTGGGGACATACAAGAAAAAATTGAAGGTTATACATATATTTTAACCATGAAGATATTGAAGTCATCTTAGGAATGCAGGGCTTAGTCAAAGGATACCTAAATAATTATCAGCATTTCTTTAGTATGTGGAATGGCAATGGTATCTTTGCAGGTCAAATCTGGGCAGAAGCTGAGGCTGAGCACAATGTTCTACCACCAGGGCTGATTCTATTCCCTGCTGCCCATGTCCTACACATGCTTCTTGCAAATGAGCGTCACAGTTGAACCAACACCTCTTCAAGGCACATATTGGTGGAGATTCCAAGAGGCAATTCAGAAGTTACACAAGAGGCTCAGCTACCATCCATACCCACTGAGATAAGCTTAATTATTAAGAATCCGAGAAGTAGTCTAGAGAAGAAAGCTGAAGATTTTGCTTCCTGTTCCACCTTCTTAAAGCATCACTTTCCCTCCAACATAAGTTTTTCAAGGATTGGAGAGATATTCAGTGGTTAAGTGTAGGCCATTCCTGGACCTGATTAGTAAGCCATGTTGCTGAATTTCTGGCTGGCCATCAACATGACACCCTTTCTGGCAACAGCTGCATGCAGCCCCCTTGACGTAATTTGTTGCCCCCTGTGTTGGGCTTGTAAACAACTGCGTGATCATCTATATCTATAGAAACATGTATAAGCTGAGGACTATGTAACTGCATGATTAGGTTACCCTTTTCCTTCTTTTTTTTTTTTTTTTTTTTNGTCTTTTTTGGGGACAGGGTCTCCCTGTAGCCCCAGCTGTCCTGGAACTCACTATGTAGACCAGGCTGCCCTTGAACTCACAAAGATCCACCTGCCTCTGCCTCCCAAGTGCTGGGATTAAAAGCATGCACCACCATGCCCGGCTTAACTTTTTTTTTTTTTTGGTCAGGTTTCCCTTTTCAATGATCGGATACGCTGTGATGCTCTCTGTGCTGATTGGTAGATGCTTCCTATATACCTGTCCTGGAAAATAAAGTTTAGTTTTGACCTCTGAGCACTCTAGGACTGGTTTGTGCTCTGTTGCATTTACCCTCTGTAGAGTGTGGACCTATGACCAGCCAGAGAAGGCCTGAAGTTAAGAATGTCTGCTGCTCTTACAGAGGACCTGAGTTTGGTTCCTAGCACCTATGCCAGGTGGGTCACAACTGCCTGTATCCCTGGCTCCGATGCCTTCTTCCGGACTCCAAGGGTATCTGTGTGCACATGTGCACATACCCACACACAGACCCACATATAGACACATATTTTTAAAAATAAAATAAAATCTTACTTTTGTTTAAAAATAAATTTAAATTGTTTATTTAAAAAGTTGGCTGTTAAATATACTTTTCAAAAGAAAAGCTTTTTGAGATGACACTTGATGATACTCATATTTTTATTCCCACATTGCTCTCTCCTCAGCTCTGTGCATAATAAGTATCTTATAAGCATTTTCTAAAGATTTTGTTTTATTTAATTTATTTGGGTTTGAGATGAGCAGTTGTTTTCATACAAAAAGTTTTAAATAAGAATCTGGATTTGATGTCACTTATCCAAAATCTTAGTCATGGTTTGTGCTCCCATTTACTGTTACTAGCCTGAACATTTGTTCTGATCAAAGTAATAAAACAGCAGCAACAGATAGACAGCTAATTCACACAAAATCCTAGGGTGCTATGGAAACTCAGCTACCTCCTGCTATGAGCAGAAGACTGCATATCCAGAGTGAAGTCCTGGAGTTCCATGTTCTACAAAGAATGTAATGAAACTTCAAATATATGAAAAGAATATTCTTTTTCAGTTAATAAATTTTTCTAACATTCTTCACTTAGAAAGAGAGAGGGATTTGAAATGGCACACTTTGATGTTTGAAACATAAAGACACTAAGATGAGAGAGAGAGAGAGAGAGAGAGATTTCCATTCACAAAGGGAAGGAAAAAAGTAACCTCATAGTTAGAATCACTATATCAAACTCTTATTGTAATTAAACTTTCAAGGACTTGGGGAATGACATTGAAATACCAGAGGGTTCTGTCTGCTTACCCACAACCCTAGTGAACCCCACTGATGGAAGAAAGTAGGAAATGAGCTCAGGTTAAATAAGATAGGGTGAGTCTGGCTGATACAAATGTCAGGAAATGAAGAATAAGATGTGCAGGGAAAGGTTTCTTCCTAATTTCAATAATTCTCCCAAACTAAAGGCCAGAGAAATCAATTTTATGTAATCACATGAGCTCATTAATCACTTTCCCAATGGAGCTGAGAGTGTCAGTAAACTGAAAACACAACACAAAGTAAGTCTCTTTCAGAATTTAAAGAAAAAAGAGAAATAAAACAAACCTTCTTAAGTATTACAAAAGATGTACACATAAGATTTTGATCCATTTCTTAAAATGTTCATCAAAAATCAATGATGCTGACTATACCACAACTAAGAGGAGACTTTTACCATCTCTGTCTCAAGAGAGAGAACTGGTTTTAATGAGCTTCCCTGTTCACCTTGATTAAATCAGAATTTTAGAGACAGAAACCTAGCAGAACTTCAAAAATGTGAAGTTCAAGTTCAACTAATGAAGGAACAAAGACTTTAATTTTAGCTGAATGGCCCTCCCATTTCTGTGTCGGTTTCACACTCTATTAGATCTTCTCGAACAAAAGGCCCAGACCCTCCCACTGAGAATCCCTTGCTGGAGCCCTGGGTACTATTGTTGATTTTATCCTAAAGGGCTTGGGAACACATTTTATAAACATGAAAATAGAGAGCAAATAAGTGTGAGAAACATCCAGGGAAAGAAGGTCAATGGAAAGAGCTCACACACTGTCAAAGCTCCACCGGATCTCTTTTAAAATGATGGAGGTGGATGCATTTCTGGCTGGTGAGTTTAGTCAGAGAGAAGTTTGAAAATGATACTCATTTGTCCCTTTCTGCGTATGTAAAAGAAACCTCAATTTCTCAGGGAATTGTTTTCTGCTGGTTACACAACTACTCAGCACATCCTTTCATGCTACCAAGTATCTTATTTTCATCCTGGGAAATGAGGATGCTTTCTTTGGACAAATCAACATCAGTTTTGTCCACAAAAATCTGCTTTGCTGGGCGTACAGACTGCACGTCAAACACTGGGATTCCATGACATTGGCAAGCCATGAGTTGTCTTCTAACCAGATTTGGCCCAACTAATCCTGGAGTCAGAACCAGAGAACCAAGGAAATACCTGCCAAATGAACCCCATTTCAGGACGTCTGCGATGCTGTTGCTATTTTCTTTCTAAATAAAATGAAATAATGAACATGATATCATCATAATGAATTTTTCACATGGATAAAATATAAAAGAGAGGACATTATTTCCTGACCTTTCATTATATGTGAAACACATTTTGGACTGGAATAAACAACTTGAAAATGTACTCTATTCACAAATGGTATCTGAATGGAACAGTTTCTTATGAGACTGGGAAAGAAGAGAAATTCCATCCATTCATAGAAGGCTGCCAAAAAAGAATATTAAAATCCAATATCTTTCTTACTTTAAATCAAGAAAAAAATAAATTTTTGTCTCATTCAAATCCTTTCTTTAAATCAAAAGATGAAAACCACTATGCATCAGGATACAGATCTTTCCAACTAAGCCCAAGAATAATTCAGCCTAAGAAAGATACTATTACCAGCATGGAAGGCAACAGAGACCTCTAAGAGAGAGTTTTCCCATGATCTTAGGGAACTTCTAAGATTGAATTTCTCATGACAAATGATGGTTATGATGAATCAAAATTCTATCATGGAATATAAAGTTAATGGTGGACTTGCAGTTGACTCATTAGAAATACAGTAACTATGAAACAGTAGAAACCTAGAGTGATTCAGTCATCTATTCAGGACATCTTTATTGAGGGCCAGTCACGGGATTAGCACCAGGCCGAGAGATGCAATGAGAGGGACAGACGTGGCTCTTCTTACCCAGGGGGACAAGGGCTTCCCGAGCTATGAGTGACTGCGACAGCTTAGACTGAAAATGGTACTGCTACACTGGTATCCAACTAAAACAGTTCTTAGATCCATTTCTCTCAAAGAAAAGCTGTGGATGAAGTTGCAAAAGGAAGGGATATTCCAAGAATTGTTGGCTGCAAACAATTCACATGGAGTTGGCATCCACTGTTCTTGTTGCTCTTCTTTTGTCTTCTCACAGATCAAATTATCCATAGATTGGAGTAGTTTAATGTTATAAACCGAAGGCTAATTCTTCTTTATAGCCTTTCGCACCAAGTGGATCTCAACATCATCATCATCATCATCTTCATCAGCATCATCATCTTCATCATCATCATCATCAATCATCAAGAAGTCTATGGTATCTGTTTCTCAGTTCTCTTTCGTATATCTAGCAAACATGCAAGTTTCCCAAATGGCAGCAGATACTTACAGAGAACATATCTAAATACATAGCTGCCTATATTAAATAGCTAATGGAATAGGAATTTTAGATACTGCAAACAGGCTGGCAAATGTCAATGGGCTGGGGCTCTATGAAAATGTAATAAAGTTCCAATAAAATCATTGAGCAAACTCACACATCTGGACAGATGGGATGCATTATGAAATACTGATCTTTGCCGCAGAAACCTCTGACCTCTGGCTGCTGCTGCTGGGCCAAGGTCGAGTGTAAAGGGCCTCTGTGAGTTTTTGTTCTCTGTCAGCATCCAGAGAAGTTGTTTTTAATCTCTTTAAGATGAGGTATTAGCATAGACAATCTTTGACCCACACCCACAAAAAAAGATGTACAAAATACTCCAAATCTTTGACCCAGGAAACAAGGTCTCACTGCTTGTATTTGTTTGTTTTTTGAAAACATAATATTTCCATGAGTACGCTTTGCTTTTTGCCAAAAGCTTTTGTCTCCGACCAACGCAATAGGCAATAATGTCTGAGCTGGGCCTCTTGCTGACACTGTGGGGAGTTATTTCGAAAGTGGTCAAGCCTCTACAAAACCACAAGATAGGATGAGAGATAGGTTTGGAGGGGTTTAAAGGCTGCTTCACCAGGCTCTGCAAATAATGTGAAATTGATACATAGAGAGCCCCAATCAAAATAAAGAATGGAGATCCATGTGGGAGCATTGGCGTGCAAAATTTGACTGAATCCCAGAATAACATTACAATTTCCTTTCTCCCTGCTGACTACCTCTCAACTCAGTGGTTTAAAATTCCTTTTCTACTGGACACTGCATGTCTGAGGATGCTGAACATTTACTATGAGGAATGAGAAACAAGAGGAGGACAGGAGGGAAGAACACACTTCTGAGACCTCTGTGTGAGAAGCTATCAAAGCGAGTGTAGGGAGGTGTGCTTGGACATTTATTTCACACAGCCTTGGTGTCAGATTTACCTGGACTTGGACCTATCATTTGTTTGGTCATGTAACCTGGGGTCTGTTCTTTCCTACTCATATGAGTAAATCCTCATCTCCGAAGTGTAGAAAATAACCAGTAGCTATTTCCTAAAACTGTTGCAAGATTTTGATGAATTATGTATAGTATAAAACATTAACTTAGCCGGGTGTTGTGGCACACGCTTTTAATCCTAGCACTCGGGAGGCAGAGGCAGGCGGATCTTTGTGAGTTCAAGGCCAGCCTGGTCTACAGAGTGAGTTCCAGGACAGCTGAGGCTACAGGGAGACCCTGTCTCGAAAAGACCAGAAAAAAAAAATTAACTTGACTCAACAGACCTTAAAACAAATAACAGAACATATGAAATCCAGTGTGGGGGAGGGGCTATGGGAAGGTGCCAATGAGGAAGATGTAAAGATGATTAAGATATTCTTTATGGGATAAACAATAATTCAATAAAAATTTACAAAAATAAAAATAAATAAAAATGAAAAAGCAAAATTTAAGGGCTGGGTATACAGCACACACCTTAGTACTAAACTTGAGAGACACAGAGAAGCATATCTCTGTGAGTCTGAGGTCACCTGGTCTACACAGTAAGACCGTGTCCAAACAAAACTGTACAGAGAGAGAGAGAGAGAGAGAGAGAGAGAGTGAGAGAGAGAGAGAGAGACAGAGAGACAGAGAGAGACAGAGAGACAGAGAGAAACAGAGACTGAGACAGAAGACTGTCCAGCCATGGAAAGTACTCAGGAAGTCTCAGCACCATGGGAAAACCTGCCAAGCCCAAAGACAGCAAGGCTGAGTATGACCAGCAGAGACTCTTCATACCCAAGGAGGGGAAGCTCCCAGCAGGAAGACAGAAGTGAAGATACTTGACTAGACCAGGTTCAGCATCAGCCTAATTGCAGGAAAGATGAGTCCTCCTTTTAACTCACTGATGCCCCATCACTTGGTGGATTCCAATTTTACAACTCAGAAAGAAGCTATTGAAATACTTTTTTTTTGCCTCTTTTATTCCACATCTCTCCTAACATTTTACAGATATTTTAATTTTACATTTTTTGCATATTTTTTCCTTTTTTAAAATTTATTATTGTTATTAAACTATTTCCATACATCATACATCATTTCTCAATCAAATTTAGAGTCACTTCCCTTTCCCTGCCCCCCACCCCATCTGAGTTCTTGCACTCTGCATCTTTTTCTGAGTCTTTCCAGAGTTGTTTTTTTTTTCTTTTTTCCAAAGCAGAGGCTTATTGTTTGGGAGAGAACTTCACTATTTCAGTATTTTCCCCCCATTCTTTCATTGTTGTTGTTCTCTTCAACTTGTATTTTATATATATCACCTGAGTTGGAGGATTTTCTTTTTCGTTTCTTTTTTTTTTTTTTTTGCTAAAAGATGTCATGTTTTCCCCAAGGAAGTGTTCGAAGGTTCCTCCTTGGCAAGCCCAACAACCATCAATCCTGCCCCTGTGCTCCACACTGGGGTCCCTCCCCCAACCATGGTCGCCCAAATGAGGTCCAACAAGCATGAGACCTGTCTTGATCTTCCTGCACTGGCCTCCATGACACAGCCCAGGTAAAAAGATTTCATGTTTTTATTATTATTCCACTTCTTACATTTGTCGAATTTTGTTTACACATTTTTGTTCTTTTTATGTAGCTATGTTTTTTTAATCTCTTGTTCTTTTCTTTTCATCTTAGTCAGTCTTTTCCAGTATTCTTTTTCCTTTGTATTTTTTTTTTTTTTTTGGTCTTTTTGAGACAGGGTCTCCCTGTAGCTCTGGCTGTCCTGGAACTCACTCTGTAAACCAAGCTGGCCTCGGACTCACAGAGATCCATGTGCCTCTGCCTCCCAAGTGCTAAGATTAAAGGCGTGCGCCACCACTTTGTATTTTTTTTTAATTGAGCTTTTAAACATTTCACACAACAGTTCCTTTTAAATTTTTATTTATTTATTTTGGGGGGGGTCTTTTTGAGACAGGGTCTCCCTGTAGCTCTGGCTGTCCTGGAACTTACTCTGTAGACCAGGCTGGCCTTGAACTCACAGAGATCCGCCTGCTTCTGCCTCCCAAGTGCTAGGATTAAAGGCGTGCGCCACCAAGCCCTGCCTTATTTATTATTTTTTATGTGTATGAGTGTACTGTCTGCATGTAAGTTGGTGCACCCATGTAGTGCAATGCCACGGAGGTCAGGAGAGGGCATCGGATTCCCCTGGAGTTAAAGATGGTTCTTAGCCACCATGTGGGTGCTGGGAATCGAACACAGGTCCTCTGCAAGAGCAGTCAGTGCTGTTAACCACAGAGCCATCTCTCCAGCCCCCCCAACAACAATTCTTAATCAAATTTAGACCCCCTGCCCCACCCATGACTCCCAACACCCCCCCTAGACCGCATGCATTCCACTATACATGTTAAGTCCTGTCCAGTCAAGCATTTGTAACTGGATGTCCTTTGGTGCAAATCCATCCACTGGAGTCTAGTCAGCCTACCTAGAGGTTGTAAGTAAGGCACACACTAGTAGTAATCCAACTCCAATACTTCTCAGTCTAGGGCTCTGCCTGCCACCCGTTTCTCTCTTACTCCACTTGGAGCCCTTGTCTGAGTAACTTGGCATGAGCCCTGTGCTTGATGCCGCCGTTGCCACAAGGTCATATGAGCAAGCTTCCCATGGCAGGAAAGCCTCTGCTTCCCAATGTTCATGAATCAGCTTTGGCTCTTAAAATCTTTCTGCCCCCTCTTCCGCAATGGCCCCTGAGCTGTGGGTGGATGGGCTTTAATATAGGAGTCCTATCCAGGGACACACACTCAGGAGTGTCTTATTCCTTAAAGCTCGGCCAATTGTGGCCTTCTGTGTGCATCAAACCCTATTCTATAAGGAAGCTTCACTAGTGATGGTTGAGGGTTTTCTTTCTACTGCTCATTCTGCTACGTTCCATGAGCCTTAGGTGTAGATGGTCAACTGTAGATGTGCCTTCTAGGACTGTCATCTCTCAGACATATATTCTCTGTGTCTGACCAGTTGTGGGATTCTGTAGTGGCCTCCATCTGTTACAAAAATAAGTTTCTTTGATGAGTGTGTATGGTATGCTTATCTGTAACTATGATGATCCATATTCAGCATATGGCAAGAAATTTCATTTGTCTAGAGATAGGACACCAATAGGATTTTCTCTAAGATCTATGTCCTCTCCAGCCATGTGTACATGTGTATTTGACTGAGTTTACAGTGCCATCCAGGAGTTCACACCCATTGAGAGGGCTTTAAGCTGAATTAGACAGTGTTGATTACCCCCCCCCCAGTTAACAGTGCTACTACTGCACCAATAGAGGTATTTTGCTGAGCTGGCTCTTATGGTTATTAGGCCTTAGGGCTGAGTTGGATCATTGATTGATTTTTCTTCCTTAGCAGTTTGTATATTATCGTCTAGGATTATGAGAGCTAAACTTCAGACAGAAGGCTTCCAGGCCTGTTCCTGCTCTATTGCTCCATGTCCTGTATAGAAAGTATGTCCTGTCTTCAGAAATAGTGTCTTACCTTCTAGTTCTGAGAGATAACCAAAATCTTTGGCAATAGCCCGTGTTATTTTGGGAGTCTTCTTGGACCACTCTCCACACCACTCAAAGGGAGGTCTCTTCTGTCTGTCACTGTGATCCTTCCCATACAGCCCCCAGATACACAATACACATTAATGTTCAGACGCTGTATGTGCATTTCTCAGGAGGTATCGGGGGGCGCCACATTTCCCTCCGGATTTCCTAGCCCTCCCCCCAAGATCTATTCATCCCTACTCTTTTCCCTCCCACTCAGTGCCCCCATTATCTCCACCCTTCCCCATAACACCTGCCTCCCACCATTCCCCCTCTCCTGAGCTCCCTCCCTCTATACACTGTGGCTCCCTGCATGTCCCTCTCTCCTCCCCTCCCAGCCAAACACTCCCACTTTCCTCCCCTCCCTTCTGGTAACATCTGTTCTCTACTCTCCTCCTCTTTCGAGTTCTTTCTTTTCCTTCACCTTCATGTATCCTTCCATTTTCCTGGCTCCTGTTGTTACATCAGGATATGTACCCACATATAAGGGATTGGTGCTACACTCTGAAAATGAGGGAGAACATATATCACTTCCTTTGTTTTATTTAACCTTGATTTTGATGATTTTTCCTTCCCTTCTCTGCCTGCTTCCTTTATGGATGTTACAGGAGTTTATATTCTCTCTGAATGGTGCTGGGGACTGACCTCTCAAGAATAGGCTAGCCACAGAAAAGGTCCAAATGAAGAGATGTGCAAAGTAGACCATAGAAACATATGAAATATCAAAAAGCAAAGCAACATCAGTCCTGTAAGAGATCATGAAACCTCAATGACTGAATCCAAATATACTGAAATTGTTGAAATGCCAGTTAAAGAATTCAAAAGCCTATTTATAAAGATGGTCAATAATTTCAAAGAAGAAACAGGCAAATTAATTAACTAATTAAATCAATTCAGGAGAGATATAAGAAAGTCAGCAATGTAGAAGAAAGAAAATAACATGGATGTAACAATTCAGTAAGAAAATTGAAATCTTGGGGGGGGACAGAAATGTTAGAAATGAAAAACTTAAACTAGAGACTGAAAATATGGTTTGGCAGTTAAGAGCACTGGTGTTCTTGCAGAAGACTTGGGTTTGATTCCCAGAACCCACATGGCAGCTAATAACCATCTATAACTCCAGTTCCAGGGGATCCAATGCCCACTTCTGACCTCTGCAGGCATTGTGTGACACAGGTGCCCTTACATACATACAGGCAATGCACTCACATAAAATAAAAATAAGTAAATAGCTGGGCGTGGTGGCGCATGCCTTTAATCCTAGCACTTGGAAGGCAGAGGCAGGCGGATCTTTGTGAGTTCAAGTCCAGCCTGGTCTACAGAGTGAGTTCCAGGACAGCTGGGGCTACAGGGAGACCCTGTCTCGAAAAGACAAAAAAAAAAGACCAAAAATAAGTAAGTAAATAAATAGTTTTAAAGAAGTTAGTCAAATATAAAATACAGTAGAAACACCAACATTATACTAGATTAAACATTAGAAAGGATATCAGGAATGGATACAAGGCTGCAGAACTACATTTAGACATTAATAAAGAATAAGTAAGTATGATTGCAACTTCCAAAAACTTTGGGATATAGTTGAGAGAATGTACCTAAGAATCCATTACTTAGAAGAAGGAGCCAAGATGAAAACTAAAAATACAGACAGCCTATTCAATGAAACTATAGCCAAAGATTTCCCAAACAACAGGGAGCAGTAGCTATCCAAGCACTAGAGGTGCTGAGGACACAAAAGAATCATGACCAGAGAAAAAGTCTTCAATACACATTACATCAAGACTATAAAACAAAGAATATCAGAAGTCATGAGAGAAAAATACCAGCTCACAAAGGCAAACCCATCAGAACAACTTCAAACCTCTTGTTAGAAATTCTAAAAGCCAGACTGGAGAGATAGCCTAGTGGTTAAGAGCACTGACTGCTCTTGCAGAGGACCCAGGTTCGATCCCCAGCACCCACATGGCAACTGAGAACCATCTGTAACTCCAATTCCAGGAGAACTCCAGTTCCAGGGGAATCCGAGACCCTCTTGTGACCTCCGCAGCATTGCATGACAAGGGTGCACAAACCTACATGTAGACAGTACACTCATACACATACAGAAATAAATAAAATAAAAAAAAAGAAATTCTAAAAGCCAGGAAAATATAGAGCCATATATAAATGATATGTAAAGTCTTGAAAGTACATAAATTCCCACCAAGATTGCTTACATAGCAAAGTTATGTTTTAAGATCAATAGGGATATAAAGACAAGATAAACCCAAGACATGCACAAATTAAAATAATTCATGGCCACCAAGCCAGAATTTCAAAAGATATTTAAAAGAATCTTATACACAGAGGAAGAGGAAAGACAGTCTCAATCAATAAGAACACAGGAAAAATATGTTTCATTAGAGATAGATTAGCAAGGGAGAACTTAGAAACAAGAAATCATATGCCACTCAGTAAGCCAGAAAACTCCTAAGTTAAACAATGTTTAAAATAAGCAAGAAAAAATAGGAATCAGGAAACCCCATTCAATAATAACCCAAATGCAATTGTCTCAGTGCTCTAATCCAGACTAGTTTATTGGACTGAAAAACAAGAAAAACAATTTGTGGTCTATAAGAACCTGCCAAAGACACACACAGATTGAAAGTAAAAGAATGAAGGTAATACTCCAAGCAAAAGAAAAAGATCAGCAAGGGTAGCTATGTTTACATCTGAGATAGTATACTACAAGCCACAATTAACCAGAAGAGATAAAGAAGGTCACTACTATATATTAATAAAGGGAAGAATCCGTTAATAATATAAAACAATCACAAATATGTGTGCACTGTAGATTAAGGTACTCAATTTCATAAAACAAGCATTACTGATCATAGAGAAACAGTGTGATCCAGATACAATAATAGTGAGTAACTTCAATACCCTTCTCTCCTTGATAGATCAAAAAAGAGAAAAATAACTCAAAGGACCTTCAGTGTTAAATTGTACCATTAATCCAATGACCGTAACAGACAACTACAGAATATTCTAGTCTCACATTCTTCTTGGTGGCCCATAGAATATTCTCTAGAATAGATGAGATTTTATGCCACTTCTTTGCTCCTGATAACCATCTTTCTAGTTGCTGTTTCTATGTAATTAGGTTTTTTTTTTCTTTTCAGATACCAAATAAGCCAAATTTGATGGTGCAGGCCTGTATTCCTAGCACTTGGGATATGGAGACAGAAGATTGTCATGAATTTGCAGTCATCTAGGCTACCTTAGTGAGTACCAGGCCAGCCAGAGTTAGAGAAGGAGACCCTGTTTCATAAAAAGCAAAACAGATTCCAAATACGTGTGAGCATGCATTAATATTGCGTTCCTCTTTCTTCACTTAGCATAGTGTTCATTCCTATTTCATTTTGCAAATGTCACAATTTGTTCATTTATCTCCTGATGAATATAGGCTCTTTATACATATTGACCCTCTTGTGCCGCAGGTCTCATACTAGTCTATCTTATTTCAGGATTCTATATATTCACAGGTGTTTTCTGTTTCCTTGTTCATCTGTCTGTATTCGTGGCAGTATTACACTGTCTTCATTTCCATAAACTATTGTCTTAGTTTGTTTCTCTGTCACTGTGATAAAAACCATGACCAAAACCACCTTAGGGGAGGAAAAGTTTTATTTGGCTTATAGGTTACAGCTTTATCATTGAGGGAAGCCAAGGCAGGAACTCAAAACAGGAGCTTAGAGGCAGGAACTGAAGCAGAGACCATGGAGGGATGCAGATTATTGGTTTGCTCCCAACCTCAAGTTCAGCTACCTTTCTTCAGGCTTATCCACATGCAGAGGGATGGTACGACCCACAGTAAACTGGGCCCTCCTATATCAATTGGAAATTAGGAAAATGCCTCATAGACATTATCAGAGGCCAATCTGTTGGAGAA
Organism: Rhizomys pruinosus; assembly: GCA_009823505.1. Taxonomy (NCBI): domain Eukaryota; kingdom Metazoa; phylum Chordata; class Mammalia; order Rodentia; family Spalacidae; genus Rhizomys; species Rhizomys pruinosus. The sequence continues at coordinate 19,816 of VZQC01014743.1, read as the reverse complement.
AATTCTTCAATTGAGGTTCTCTTTTCCAAGGCATGTCAAGTCAACAACTGAAGCTAACTATAACATTCCACCCTTTATCAACTTTGACACACATTATGTGTCATTAATGACATTAATGAACACATTACTTTAAACATTTCCCTTACTGGTCTCAAAGATCTCACATATAATAATATAAAATACAATACCAAATTTTTAAAATTCCAATTATTTAAAAGTCCAAGTTCTCTCTTAAAAATCTAAAAATGCCTTTACTGTGGCCTCCTGCAAAATCCAAAATAAGATACAAAGTTTCCTACTTCAAGAGAGAATAACCAAGGCACAGTTACAGTCAGATAAAAGCAAAACTAAAATTCTTCAGTGTAAAAAGTTCAGTGTGTAACATCTTGGATTCACTCATGATCTGGGCTAGAAAAGGGATTGAGCAGCTCCAGTTCTCTGGCATCCATCAAACATGCAACTTGTCTCATGGGTTCAGGCCAGCTACACTCCACACCTACACCGACTGCTGTCCCTAGTGATTGCCTCTTGGTCCTGCACTTCTAATATGTTGGTGTCTCCACTACAACTGAGTTATCACCTTCACCAGTCGCCTTTCCTACCCCATTCCAGCCCTGACACACAGTGCCAAGCTTCAGCTGATCTTCATGGCTCCTTCAACCCTACAGTTTTCATGTAGTCAACATCAGTACCCTGTGGGAGATTCTTATACATTATTGAGCTCTGCTTTCTGCTTCATGTGTAGCATTCTCTCTCTCTCTCTCTCTCTCTCTCTCTCTCTCTCTCTCTCTCTCTCTCTCTCTCTCTCTCTCTCTCTCTCTCTCTCTCTCTCTCTCTCTCACACACACACACACACACACACACTCACACACACACACACACACACATGTGCACACACACTGAATCACAGCTTTTGTTGCTGACCTTATGGAAATACTTCCAAGAGGATTTCACTTCAGTGGCTAATGGCCTCTTATTATTAATCACAGCTGATTTTTCAGCCCCAGAAAACCAGCATCAATTGTCCAGTAAATCCAAGGTTTTACTTCTAGAGACTCTGAATTCAAAACATCACAGACATCCCTGGTAGTCTTTGTCTCCTAATGAAACTTCACAAGTCAGGTTTCCCTTCCCTTGTCTATATTTTTCTCAGGATTCTTATCTTCCAAACTCCCACAGAACAACTCATCTGAGAACTCAATGACTCTTCCAACCCAAAGCTTCAAAACTTCCACAGTCTTCTCCAAAACAGCATGGTCAGTTCTGTCACAACCATACCCCACTCCTGGTACTAATTTTTGTCCTGGTTTGCTCTTGTAGTTTCTGTTGTTATGAAAAAAAGTTATCATAATCAACTTAGAAGAAAGGGTTTATTTCACTTATAGGTTACAGTCCATCATAAGCATAAACCAAGGCAGGAACTTGGAGGCAGCAGCTGAAGCAGAGACCACGAAGGAATCTGATTATGGCTTTCTCCCAGACTCTTAAGTTGAGCTCCTTTTCTCATACAGCCCTGGTCCACCTCCCCAGAGACAGAACCACCCACAGTGGGATGTGCCCACCTACATCAATTAGCAGTTAAGAAAATACCTCACAGAAATGCCCATAGGCCAATCTGATAAGGAAATTCTTAATTGGGATTTCCTCATCCCAGGGGTGAAAAGTTGACAACTAAAGGTAACTATGGCAACCTCAATATCAGGTAAGGAAAATCCCTCAGTGCTCTCCTTTAATATTATTTTGGCTCTTCTGGAGAGGCAAAGGCTTTAGTTATGGACATCATGAGATAAGGCTAGAACAAATGAACATATTCAGGGTTGTCATGTGTCTCAGGGTATTAAATTAAATATTGCATTTTGGTTCTGTCCATATGACTTCCTTGACTAGATTTATATTTCAATTTTTCAAATTCAGCAGCCTCTGGTTTAAGCTGGTTAACAAATAATGATTACACATAATTTATCAAGTATATGAGTAGATGTTGACTTCCCTTTTAGTGGAGGTGCTGTGAATCAAACCAGGGGTTACACATCCTAGATAGGCACTCTACAATTGAACTCCATCCCTAGCTCTTGAAACCCTCTTTTTTTGTGGAAAGATAGAATCTTCCATTTATGTATGGCATTAAGTATAAAATGAGACGTCATTTGGGATTCTCAGACTGCATATAAGTACATTGTATGATCCAGCCACACAGAAAGAGAATCCCCACATAAAGCTATAAGAGGTCAGTTACAAAGCCAGAAGGCATTTGCTTTAAAAAACTCATTTTAAAAAACTCGAAAGATTGCATCAGAAAACTGACTGAAATGGTGACTCAGGAAGGGTGGGAGGGGTGGGAGGGGTGGGAGAGGGACACGGGTGTATATTCGATTGGTGCATATTTAATTGATGTGAGTTCAACAAGTATCCAGTTTTGCCCAGACTCTGTCTACAGGATACATGGTGTTTTAGGACTTAGTAAAAGTAAATATGTGTATATTAAACAACAGTGGTTTAAAGGCTGATAAAA
>VZQC01014743.1:0-13448 GCA_009823505.1 Rhizomys pruinosus | reverse complement strand
GGGAAAGGATTTGTATGTTCCAACAGGCCAGAGTATCACCAACTTAATGGCTGAGAAAGAAAATGCAGCTTTGCAGTGAGTAGGATGTACCAGAAAGTGCCAGCAGAAGGATTGACTCCTCTGGGCATTGAAGGGAAGAAATGCCTCAGATTGCTGCAGACATCAGGCCCCTCTGTGGATCCTACTAATAGCAACTATTTTTAATGATTCCTAATGAAGCTTACCTTCTAGGTGCCGCAAAGGTTTTAATACAAGAGACTTTCTTAACTCCCCCCCCCCATAGAATAAGGAGAAATATGATGATGATGAGGTCATTCTCCAGCTGCAGATTGGAGCCAGCTGTCATAAAGAATTCTTATCACCCTCCCTAAGAAGGGATTTGTAGATCCTGTAACTTTCTGAGCTTCCTAAGCCTTGTAAGTTGCACAGTCTCCTTTCTTCCTCCAGAAAGGAATAAGTCAATTCAGAGCTGAACAACATAGGGCCTGTCTTCCCTGCAACCTCAATGAACCACAGCACTGAGACTTGAAACCAAGTAAAATGCCTTTATCACTCTCTTCTTTTTTATTTATTTATTTATTTCTGTATGTGTATGAATGTAGTGTCTGCATGCAGGTCTGTGCACCCGCGTCGTGCAATGCCGCGGAGGTCAGAAGAGGGTGTCGGATTCCCCTGGAACTGGTGTTCTCCTGGAATTGGAGCTTCACACGGTTCTCGGCCGCCACGTGGGTTCTGGGGATCGAACCCGGGTCCTCTGTAAGAGCAGTCAGCGCTCTTAACCACTAGGCCATCTCTCCAGCCCTATCACTCTCTTCTAACTGCTGTAAGTCTACTCATTCTCATTAAACCAGCAATCACAGCAATAGGAGCTCCAACCAGGATGAGCACTACATAGGAAGAAACACACAAAGAGTTATGAGAATTATATAACAAGTCATGACCTAGTCTAGAGGGATCAGGTAGGTGGCTAAAGAAAGATTACTATGAATAACTCTTTTGTCTGTGTTTGTTTCGTTTTGTTGTTTGTTTTGAAGCAGGGTCTCCCTGTGGCCCCAGCTGGTCTGGAACTCATACATAGACCAGGTTTCACAGAGATCTTCCTGCATCTGCCTCCCAAGTGCTGGGATTAAAGACGAGCACTACCACGCTCTGATAAAGAAGTCTTTGACAAAATCTAGATGCTCACTAAGATTGTGTCCTCTGAAAAGTTTATTTATTTATTTTTTTTTTGGACAAGCAGTGGCAAGAGGAATGGATAGGAATAGATAGAAGGCAGTCGATTCAAGAGAACAAAAGTTCTCTGAAGAAGTCAGATCAGCAGGAATTCAAAGAGAGAAAAGGAGACAGAAAGTGCTCTGAGCTGGAGCTGGATTTGTGAGTCCCAGCTCTGAATTTGATTCTTATTTCCAAAGGACTTTAAATCAGATGTGACCCAAATTATAGTTTCAAAAGGTTGTACTGAATTCATTAAAGAAGTGTCCCAATTCTAGAATAGCATCCATAAAGGAAAAATTCAAGTAAATAGTTCAATAAATAATTATTCTGATAGACCCATAAATCTATTACCAATGTTTAAATTTAGCTTAGACCAGAATAGCAGAGAAGAAAGAGTGCATGCCTTTGAAGAAATTGAAATCAGAATTTCTTTCCAGTTCTAGGGCCAATTGAGTAACATGCTTAATGCACACCTGCTAATCCCCAGAGCCCACGTAAAACAGCCAGGGCTGTCAGAACAAGTCAGGTGTGGTGGCCCATGTCCATAATCCCAGTGTTGGAGAGGCACAGACAGGTAGATCTGTGGGGTTCATCCACTAGCTAGCCAAGCCTAATCAGAGAGCCCCAAGCCAGTGAGAGACCCCACCTCAAAAAGCCAGATAAGCCTGTAGGGGTGGCTCAGTTAGTAAAGTGCTTCCCATACAAGCATAAGGACCCAAGTTCAATTCCCATTATCCACATGGAATGCTGAGCTGAGCACAATTGTGTGTGTCTACAATCCCAGCATCAAGAACAGAGAGGCAGGGAAACCCTGGGGCTTGCTGGCTGGCCAGCAGAGCTGAATCAGTGAGCTCCACATTGAGTAAGAGACTTTGATTTAAAAAAAAATAATAATAATAATGTGGAGAATAATTGAGGAAGACATTCATTGTCATCATCCCCTGACCTGGATCCACATGCTCACTCATATATGTGCATGCATAACTCTATCCACATGTGCACACATACACATGCATATACTCACATCCCTCCACATACATGCACATGAGGAGACCACTGAACAAATCTGATTAAATAGGATCCACATCTCTACTCTGGCCACCAAAAGCCCTTCCCACAATTCTCTTTAGCCTCTGATGACTCATGTCTTTGTGGTTCTCCAACTTTCTGTCTCCATACCTGCCAGGCTATCTTTCTTGGGGGAGCACAGCCCATGTTCAGCCTGACCACAAACATCCTGAACCAAATGTTGCATAAACGTAATAAACACACTCATATATTGAAAATCACAGTCTTAACACTTCATTGGCTCTACTTCCTGCCCTCCTTTCTAGTGCCGTGGTTCAACCACATTGAGGTGGAGCAGGGTGTGGGGACTCTACCTCCACTTCTAAGGAAAGAGAGCAGAGCCCACCACAGTATTCCCTCACTGCCTCGCCTTTTCAATCACCAAGATGCACTTTTTTCTAATAAAAATGGCTCTCCTTCTTAAGAGGAATTCTAATGAATAATGTTTTTACATCAATACATGTAGATTTTTAAATCTACATATAAATATTAATTGCTCATAGTATCAATATTACTATTCTTATTAGTTGGTAGATTACATAAACATATATATAATTTCTCAGTATATTAGTTTTTCATCACTTTGATAAATACCTTATTAGACCAATTTAGCCAGCCAGGTGTTGTGATGTACACCATTAACCCCAGCACTTGGGAGGAAGAGCTGGGTAGATGTCTGTGAGATTGAGGCCAGCTTGGTCTACATAGAGAGTTCTAGGCCAGCTGGGGCTATAGGGAGACCCCGTTTCAAAAAAGAAAAGAAAAGAAAATTTAAGGGGAGAAATCATTTATTTTAAGTCATTGTTTCAGATATTTCAGTCCTTTAGACCAAAGAAGGTGTGGTACAGGTGCTTTCCCTCCTGATAGCCAGGAAGCAAAAGCAGTGCATCTGCTGCTCAGAGGATTTCCTTTCTTTCCCCTTTTACTCCAACAGGGCCCCAGCTGTGGCTGGTGCTGCCTGAATTCAGGACAGGTCTTCCGTACTCAACTAATCCTCTCTGGAAATGGCCTCACAGATATACCCACGAGTGCACTTTACTTATCCCCAAATGCTGCTCAAGCCCATCTAGTTGACAAGATTTTCACCCTTGATTTGCAGAAAACCTTGACTTTAACCCTTTATTTAGAGTTTCTTTGACGCAGAACCACCCCTTCCTCAGAATCTCTCTAAGTGGAAGTAGACTGTAGCTGTATCCATTATTGTAGAAAAAAATAACCTAAATACTAATAGCTTCCAAATGAAGTTTATGTTTTCACCGACATTCCATGTGAGCCCTGGTCGGCTGCAGGCTGGTCTTCTGCAATGGGTAGGCTGTGGCTTTGTCCCATAGGTCTTTACTTTCTGGGACCCGGGCCCATGATGAAACTTTATGTGGGACACACCATTCTCCTGGAAGCAACACAAAGGCTCTTGACCCTTCACTCAGTCGTGGCAGATATGACATTATCTCATGATCTAGAAGCCAAGCAAGTTTTATTATCATCTCAGTGTCAATGAGCCAAAAAAATAAAGAGATTGGATACTCAAGTGGGTGAGGGCTAGATCTGTGCAAGGGAACTCTGACTCCCAGACTCTGCAGCAAGCAGCCTAGGAGGCCAGACCACAGCTTCTGCGGCATTGGGCCCAGAGCAGTCAGGACTCCATCAGTGACTGCCAGCCTTCTTATGTTTTGCCCCTGCTTCCAATTCAGACTCAACCAGAGAAAGCAAAATAGGCTTTCCAATGCAACCACATAACATGCTCCACTCGTACTCAGCCTGCCTCCAGCTTCCCCGTGTCAACACCCTCCAGGCCTGAAGCATCCCCTGTTTTTTACTAAAAGTTTTCCCAAGCTCCTGGCTGCTTCTGAACTGCTGACAAGTGCAAGTCCTGAGGCTGAATCCCTTACTCAATACAAACTCTAAATAGTCTTTGGCTTGTTCTCTTTGGCATGGACATTGCTGATTTATAGCAAATAGGTCTCATTTAGAGCAGCAAGGTGGGTGATGAGGATTAATGAAAATCCCGTGGATGAACAAATACCCTTCTCTGAAGGAAGGAGAGAAGAGAAGAGATAGCAATTCAACCTGCCACAGTCTACACTGGGACCACACAGAGCTGGCTGGTTCTCTACTCTCCCCATGCAGAATTCCATCCCACCGTGAGAATGTCCTCCAAGACCAGGCTTCCTGATAGTCAGTTTGAGGTCTGGATGTGGACTAAACCACAAATCAAATACCCGAGATATAATAGTGGCTTGAGAGCAAAAGAACTGTAATAATCACCTCAGGAAGGGGAGGAGCCAGAGATGCAGCCCTCACTTATCAATAGCAGTTCTAAATCCTCTGGGCAGAGCCTCAAAGGCATTCAAGGCTGGGCAGAGGAAATGCTCCTCGACAGGGCTCCATTTCCACTTCTGGAAGTGCTTCTCCAGAACCCTGGCTCTCAGCCCTGCCCTCTGGGAAGTCCTTCTTTGTCCTTGTCATCTTTCCTAGCTACATCAAAAGTGGTCACTGGAGAACATGCTCTCTTTTGTAGCTAAGTGATTTTTTTTTATCTAATGAGACAGGGTCTCCCTATAGCTCCAGCTGTCCTGGAACTCACTATGTAGACCAGGCCTTGAACTCACAAAGATCCACCTCCCTCTGCCACCACACCCGGCCTAAGTGAATTTTTTTTCACCAGCTTTTCACCTAATAGAAATTTAGGGACCCAATGACTTTGCATAGTTGTTATCTCTGTCTCTGCCTCTCTCTCTCTCTCTCTCTCTCTCTCTCTCTCTCTCTCTTTCTCTGTCTCTCTGTCTGTCTCTCTCTCTCTCACACACACACACACATCATTTTGCTTTCACTGCATCTTAACTTAAAACCACACTTCAAATTGTTGAACACAATATTTATACCAAGTTGTTTCATCTTCCTATCAATGTCCTCTTTAATTAAAATTCCCTCATTGGCTGAGCATGGTGGCACATGCCTTTAATCCCAGCACTCAGGAGGCAGAGTCAGGCAGATCTCTGTGAGTTTGAGGCCAGCCTGGTCTACATAGTAAGTTCTAGGCCAGGGAGACTCTGTCTCAAAAAGACCCCCCCAAAAAATTCCCTTAATGCACCCGGGTCAGAGGTGTTGCTGTCTGTTTAGGACTCTGGCTGTGTAGAATTCCATCCCTGAATCAATTTCTTTATTAGTCGGCTTTGCTGGAATTGCAAATCAGTATGTATAAATCAGGACATAGAAAGCTTAAAGACAGATAGATGGTCAAATATATGATCATCTCAATTGATGCATAAAAGTCCTTTGACAAAGTCCAACATCCTTTCAGGATAAATGTCCTGAAGAAACTAGGAATCGAGGGAACATAATTCAGTATAATAAAGGCTATGTACCACACATCTACACTCAACATGAGCACATTTTAGACAAAGGTACTACCCTCTCCACACTTATTCATGACAGTATCTGAAGTCTTAGCTACAGCAAAAAATGAGATAGCATGCCAAGAGGCATTTTCAGAGAGGTTTAACTGATAGGGGAAGATCAGTCCTAAATCTGGGCAGCAGTCTCTCATGGCCAGAGGTCCAAGACTGAATAAAAGGGAGAAAATGAGTAGAAAACTGGCATTAAGCTCTCTGCTTTTTACCATAGATACAATGTGACCAATGCCCTCATACCTCTGCCACTGTGTCTTCCCTGCCATGATAGACTGTACCTTCAAACTGTGAGCCAAACTAAATCCTTCCTTCCTTCCTTCCTTCCTTCCTTCTTTCCTTCCTTCCCGAAGTTGCTCAAGTATTTGTCATAGCCAAGAAAAGCTAATAATACATATCTCAATAATAAAAGTTGTCAAAGCATAAAGTACCTGCCGTACAGATCAATAGTTAAATGGCTGGTTACCCTTCATTTTATTCTTTTCCTATGACCAAATGTTGGGAGCATTTAAACCTTTTTTTTTAACTAGGCAGCTGCTAGCTCAGGTTGATTCTGTGCCAACATGGAAACTATGTACCCTCTAGGTAAACAAACTGGAAAAGCACTCCCACCACCATAGATAATGTTTTCAAGTATGCTCCATACATTGGAGAATTGGTAAAAAATGTCCCTCTAGGTCCCTGCTAGAGTTCCCTCTAGTTCCTTGGTTAAAGAAAGGAGCTTTATGAGTCAAAAACCCTCCCCTCACTCCTAGCAAATAGAGCTCTTACCCAAAGTTTTGGCTTAGCAAGTGCAGTGTGGCTTTGATTACAGCCCCCACTTCCCCCTTACCTTGGTGTCTTTGTTCAGTGCACAAAAATATAATTATGAGAGACAGCCCTGAATTTGATGTTAAGCCTGAGATGTAAAAAAAATAATAATCTCATATGAAACTTATCCAAATTCATATTTTCCTCCAATAAATTTCACTCTCAGCTTCTGCAGAGCACTGTTGAGTGGTTTAATTAAACTCCACAGTGAGGTGATGTGAACCAGTCACTTGTGCCCATTCTCTATTGAGAAAGGAGGCTTGGGTAATTTAGAGGCTTGAGCACAATAAGATTTTTCTCTTCCATATAGGCAATATATCAGACTTAGTGCCCTCCGGTGGAGTTATGTGCTTACTTAGTGCAGAAACAAGCTGGTGGGCTGTGTTTTCTTTCTCTCTATCGTTTTGTGTTGTATTCTCCTTTCTGGTTCAGTCCTCAGTACTCACATCTTTACCTTTTCCTGCCAATTGCCAATAGCAGTATCGTTGAGAAGATTTGTGAGATGTTTCCCCTGGCTCCTGCTGCCAGCTACCATATATCAGAAGCTTATGGAGTAAACGAGTCTGGTTAGAGAACTCTGCCACACACTGTCATAAACGACTCATTTCTTGGCCCCGAGCTTCACACAGCACCATTCTCAGCAGTACAAATGTACAGATTATTTAATGTTTCTCAATAGTCACAGAGCTTTTAACACAAAATGGTGTACAAACTAAGACTTTACTTTTGGGAGGATCCAGTGTCAAAAGAATTTTAGCATCCTGAATGACAATGCAGGTTTGAGTTTTTCATATCTCTAGATTGCCCATTCTGGTAGTGTATGTATGTTTGTGTGTGTTCACATGTATGTGTGTATGCATATATATATATATATATATATATATATATGTGTGTGTGTGTGTGTGTGTGTGTGTGTGTATTCATTGTGCAAATAATGGCTAGCAATTTTTTCTTTAAAAATAACTAGTCACAGTAGGACTGATATGAGCAATATTCAACAGCTAATCAGAAGCCCTGGAAAACTCCTAGAATGGAAACTGCTAATCAAGTAATATTTAAAAACACTTGCTGCCGGGTGTGGTGGCCAAGCCTTTAATCCTAGCACTTGGGAGGCAGAGGCAGGCAGATCTTTGTGAGTTCAAGGCCAGCCTGGTCTATAGAGCAAATTCCAGGACAGCTGGACTACAGGGAGACCCTGACTCGAAAAGACCAAAACAAACAAACAAACAAACAAACAAACAAACAAAAAACCACTTGCTAGACCTAAAACTTATTAGCATAACTTGAAAACTGACCTTTTTTAAATAATAACTTTTATTTGGTCCTTTTGAGACAGGGTCTCCCTGTAGCTCCAGCTGTCCTGGAACTCACTATGTAGACCAGGCTGTCCTTGAACTCACGAAGAACCGCCTGCCTCTCCCTCCCACGTGCTGGGATTAAAGGTGTGTGCCACCATGCCCGGCTCTTAAATAATAACTTTTAACTGTTTAAAAGTATGTTCAGGGACTGGAGAGATGGCTCAGCGGTTAAGAGTGCCAACTGCTCTTGCAGAGGACCCGGGTTCGATTCCCAGAACCCACATGGTGACTAAGAACCATCTTTAACTCCAGTTCCAGGGGAATCCAATGCCCTCTTCTGACCTCCTCAGCATTGCACAACAAAGGTGGACCAACCTACATGCAGATAGTACACTCAAACACATAAAAAATAATAAATAAAAATAAATAAATAAATAAAAATTAAAAGTGAAAAATATGTTTAGTGGCTGGAAAGAAATGGTTCAGCTATTGAGTGCACTAGCTGTTCTTGCAAAGAACACAGGTTCAAATCCCAGTACCCACAAAGCAGCCAGCAACTGTCTGTAACTCCAGTTCCAGGGGATCTGATGCCCTCCGTGGGCATTGCATGACACGGGTATATTTACATACATGCAGGTAGTGCACTCATACACAGAAATTGAAATACAAATAATAAATAAAATATTTTTGGAATAAATAAAAAGATGCCTCTGTTTCACTTAGCTGCAGTGAATCAATGTGGTTGGGCATTACAAAGTAGCAAGTTGAGTTGAAGGGATTGTAAGTTTTCAATCTATTGTGATGCTCCTGAGGTCTTGTCATTTCATGTAAAGATAGAAGAAATATGTATTCAGTACAGGCAATTTTAACTAACCATGATAATAACAGTAACAAATTATCACACATTATGTAGGTGAGAGTAAATAAGAGAAGAGGCCAGGAGGGTAGAAAGGGGGCATGAAATGGGGGAAAAGGAGACTGCAGAGAAGGCCGGGAGGCCAAATGAAGTGATATGAAAGTGGAACGGAGAACACCGGGGTGGAAGGGTGCGAAGGGGAGGCACACAGGAAGACGGAGGGGGAGAGGAGGAGCAGCCAAAACTGTTTCATAAGCAATTTAAAAATAAATAATAAGGGGCTGGATAGATAGCTCAGAGGTTAAGAGCCCTGGCTGTTCTTGCATAGGATCTGAGTTAGATTCCCAGCATCCACATGGTAGCTAACAACCATCTGTAACTCCAATTCCAGGGGAATCCAACGCCCTCTTCTGTCCTCCAAAGCTGTTGCATGGCACACAGGTGCACTTACACACATGCAGGCAATAAACTCATACACATAAAAAGTAGTAAAGGAGATCTCTTGAGCCCAGCGGCAGGAAGAGGGGAAGACAGGTAGGAACTGGGTGCCTTGGCGAGCTGATTGCTGATCGTTTGGTCCTGCTTCCCTGCCTGTTCTTTGGTTTGATTGGCCTTTGTGGCTGTGGAGGTTGGAGTTATCCCCCCAGCTGGGATATACAGGTGTGGTCTTTTGGCTTGATTAGATCTAAGTGGCTGTGGGGGCGGAGTTACCTCCCAGCCGGTAGTAAAGGCACGCGTTGTGGTGACTCTTGAGATTTAGATCTACTTGAGCCCAGCGGCAGGTGCGCGGGGCGACGGGCTGAAGCCCCCCCCCCCCCCCCCCCCCCCCCCCCCAACTGAGATTACGAAGAAGGATCTGAAAGGAGGGCAAGCAAAGCACGCCTTCAAACCAGTGAACAGCCATGTCTAGGACTACACGTTGGAATACAGGCAAAGGGAGAAGCCCATATGCCCGAACACAAAAGAAACTACACGCTGGAAAGGTCAGGATAATCCCCGCCAAGCTTACTAACCCTAGGGATGATACCCTGAGTGGGATCCCCCCCAGGGATGCCCAGGCCAGACATCAGAGAACACGGATTGGGAACATACTTAAAGAACTACAAAATCAGAAAAGAACAAAATTAAAGAACTAAGAAAGAGAATGAGGAACCGAGAAGAAGAGAATGACAACTAACTCCGAAGGAAGTAGAAACATCGAAAAGATCCCATGCGTGAAAAGAAAAAAGAACCAACCAGCAAAAAAAGACTACAAAAAGAGATCGAGAAGCTCCAAAAGAAATAAGAAACACTAAAGAATCAGAAGAGGAAATGAAAAGGAAAAAACACTCATCATTCAGAGGAAGGAAGGAAAAAAGCCTCAGAGCAGAATGGAGGAAGCAGAACAAAGAATATCAGACCTGGAGGACAACAAGAACAACTAAAACCTCAAGGAGAAGATTTAGAAAAATTTAAAAATACACAAAAATGGACAACCAGGAGCTGTGGACACGATGAAAGATCAAACCTCGCACATAGGAATAGAGGAAGAAAAGAATCCCAAGAGAAAGGTATTGACCAGATCTTCAACAACAAATAAAGATAAACGAACGTCCCCAACTAAAAAAGGACAAATCAATACCAATACAAGAAGCACAGAACGCCAAACAGACAAGATCAGAAAAGAAATTGTCATTCCCCACCCCACATTCATATGTTAAAAGGCTGGACACCCAAACAAAGAGAAAATATCGTCAAAGCACAAGAAAAAACAAAAAGTGACCTATAAGGGGAAACCTATCAGAATAATCAACACGACTTTCAGCAAAACAGGAAGGCAAGAAAGAACCTGGAGCAAAGCATTCCAGTGGTTGGAAGGACAATGGATACCAGACCCAGATTACTATACCGCAAAAATGTCAATCATAGGTGGAAAGGAGAGAGGAAAATATCTTCCATGAACAGTAAACAACTTGAAAGAATACATGTCGCGGAAAACCAACCCTGTCAGAGAATCTTGAGGCAATCCAAAGAACAGAAGAAAGGAGAGAACCAACCCCAGGCAACTAGAAGGAAAATCAATAAAAGCATCACTGCAGAAGTAGAAACCTAATCAAAACCGCAGATGGATAATAAGGCAAAAGAAGCAACTACAAACCTATCAGTCATAACTTAAATATTAATGGACTAAATTCCCAATCCAAAAGACAATGGACTGGGAGACCTGGATGATGGAAAAAAATTCATCCCGATATGCGGCTGTCTGCAAGAAACACGTCTTACCTTCAGGACAGGACCACCTTAAAGTGAAGGGATGGAAAAAATATTCCAAGCAAATGGGACCAAAAGAAAGCAGGTGTTGCTGATTTTAATATCGGATAAAATAGACTTCAAAGTAAAAGAAATCAGAAGAGACAAGAGGCCATACATTTTTCATCAAAGGAACATATCCACCAAGAAGATTTCACAATTTAATGAATATATATGCACCCAAATTCCTGGTGCACCAAACTTTATAAAGACATTCTCCAGGACCAAAGTCACAGACTAACCCCAGCACATCAAATAGTGGGAGATTTCAATACCCAACGAGTCCTTTGGATAGGTCCAACAGGACAAAAAATAACAGAGAGCATCTGAACTGAAACGATATGATTCACACAAATGACCTCATAGACCTCTACCTGCATCCATCCTAATACCAGAGAATGAACTTTCTCTCCAGCCCCCACGGAACATGTCCAAATCGACCACAATCCTGGGACACGGAAGAAACCCTCTACAAATACAAAAAGATTGAAATAATTCATGCTCCTGTCAGATCACAGATGCAATGAAGCTCAACATCAACAACAGGACAAAGCCCTCCTGCCTACAAGACACATGGAGTTTACTAGACAAACAACACACCGTTTGAATAGAATGGGTCAAGGAAAGATAAAGAAAGAAATAAAAACATTCTGGAACTGAATGAAAATGACATACAACACAACAAAACGTTATTGGGAATACCTTAAAAGCAGTCCTAAAGAGGGAAATTTTAGTAGCCCGGGTGCCCATATTAGAAAAACAAAAGAGCAAAGTGAATGATCTAACACTACAGCTAAAAGCACTTGAGAGGCAACAACAGATGAACCCTAAACGAAAACAGACAGAAGAATAACAAAAATCAGAGCAGAAATCAATGAAAGAGAAACAAAAGAAACAATACAAAAAATCAATAACCAAAGGTTGGTTCTTTGAAAGAAGAAACAAGAAGACAGACCTCTACGCCATTAAAAAGAAATGAAAGAAGGAAAAACTTCAAATCATACAATCCTGTGACGAAAAGGGAAATATCACAACGGACAAGGAAAAGATCAAGAAAATTATATGGGAATATTCAGGAACTATATTCTACCAAAGTTTTTGAAAATCTAGAAGAATTGGATGAATATCTATCTGAAATCTTGGGAATCGCCAAAGCTTGGCCAAGAGGAGAACCACAGCTTAAACAGACCCAAACATATGAAGAAAGAGAGGATGTAATAAGAAGCCTCCAACTAAAAAGGCCCAGGCCCAGACGGTTTTCACAGCAGAATTCTATAAAACATTTCAAAAAGACCTACACCATTATTTCTGAAACTGTTTAGAAGTATACAATCAGAGGGAACGCTCCCAAATTCCTTCTAAGGAAGCCATATCACGCTATTACCAAAACCAGGCAAAGATTACACCAAAAAGGAGAATTATAGACCCATCTCCCTCATGAAAACAGATGCTAAATTTCTAAACAGAATACTGGCAAATCGCATTACAGACCCACATCAAGAGATCATCATCATGACCAAGTTGGATGCATACAGAGATGCAGGGATGGTTCAACATAAAACAAAAATCAATAAAGCATCAATCAAACCACAAAACGGAATCCAAGCAAAACGCAACCATCATCGCAATTGATGCTGAAAAGCCTTTGAAAAATCCAGCATCCTTTCAACATGCTTAAAGTCCAGAAGGAATTGGATTGGAGGGATCATTCTCAATGTACGTAAAGCCCATATACAGGAAACCCACAGCCACTATCATCCTAAGTGGGGAATGACGGAAACATTCCTTTAAAGTAGGAAACTCGGCAGGCCTTGTTGCCCCCTAGCACCACTCCTCTTCAATAGAGGTGCTTGAACACTTGCTAGAGCAAGAAGGCAAGAAAAAGGATATTAAAAAGGAGTACTAAGTGGAAAAAGAGGAAGTCAAACTAGTCCTCTATTTTGCTGATGAGATGATTGTTTACCTAAGAGAATGAAAAAACTTCACCAAAAAACTCCTAGAAAGATTAACAGCTTCAGCAAAGTG
Organism: Rhizomys pruinosus; assembly: GCA_009823505.1. Lineage (NCBI taxonomy): Eukaryota > Metazoa > Chordata > Mammalia > Rodentia > Spalacidae > Rhizomys > Rhizomys pruinosus. The sequence goes on along the minus strand of VZQC01014743.1, from coordinate 480 downwards.
GTAAGATACAAAATAAACCATTAGAAAAGCAAATGCCTGTCCTTTAACAACCAAGAACAGAACTGGAGAAAGAATCAAAGAGACCTTCCCACTCACAATAGCCTCAAAAAACAATAGATACCTAGGAACAAACCTAAACCAAGACACAAAGACCTCTACAACAAAATTTAAACCCTTAAAGAAAGAAATTGAAGAAGACCTCAGAAGATGGAAAAACTCCCATGCTCATGGATTGGGAAAATTAACATTGTAAAAATGGTCCATTTTACCTAAACTCCTGTACAGATTTTAATGCGATCCCAATCAAATCCCCCAAGAGTTTTCTTCAAAGGCTTGGAAACAAAAAGTTCTTAAATTCAATTTTGGAGAAACAAAAGACCCCAAATAGCCAAATCAATCCTGAGTGAAAAGAGCGGACACAGGAGGGATCGCTATACCAGAATTTAAAACGATATACTACAGGGCTATATCCATAAAAAG
>VZQC01014736.1:5314111-5333433 GCA_009823505.1 Rhizomys pruinosus | reverse complement strand
TGCCTCTGCCTCCCAAGTGCTAGGATTAAAGCATGCGCCACCACGCCTGGTGTTAATATGTTTTTCTTAATGATGGTCATTGTAACTAGGGGGAGATGGAATCTCAGTGTCATTTTAATTGTCATTTCCATAATGCCAAAGGATGTTGAGCATTTTCTTTCATATGTTCATTGGCCATTTGCCCTTTACGTTTTGAAACTATTCATTTCATTAGCCCATTTATTAACTGGAAGGTTGTTTCTCGTAGATTGGTTAGTTTTTCATATACTCTATATATTAATCCACAGATGTATGGTACACAAAGATTTCTCCCACTCAATAGGCTCTCTCTTCACTAAATTGTTTCCTTCGTAGTGTAAAATATTATCTTCCTTTTTCATTATCTCAATTTTATATTATCAATAGTTAATGTTTTAACTATAATTCACTAAAATCTTAATGACATACAAATAAATGACTGAAATATTTAATAAAACTAGGCAAAAAACACTGACGTGCACTCATGACAAAAGCATAGACTTCCCCCTCTTTTTATACTATGAACTTCACACTCAGTGCATTCAGTGCTGCTTCAAAGGAAGCCCTATTTTTTATAATTTTTATTGAGCATTTGTACATTTCATACAACGGTTCCTAATTAATTTTAAGGCTCCCTCTTCCATGCTCCAGCTCCCATCGTTAAACCTCAACACCTAAGACTCATGGAACATAGCAGAATGAGAGGCAGAGAGAAAATGAGCTCATCCCTCAATTCTCACCAGTGAAACTTCCTTATAGAATAGAGTGCAATATACACAGAAGGCTACAGCTGGCCAAGTTGCAAAGAATGGGAGCCTCCAGAGTGTCACTAGATAGGAAGCCCTGTTTTTAATGCAGCTCACGTCCCAAAGTGTGACTGAAAGGAAAGCATGGGGAGCCCAACAGAGACTCTGCAGAGACCAGAAACCAGGCTCTGCAGCTCAGATTCACTTTTGGCTTCTTAACAAGTAACTCCTGATTCTCCCTCCCTCGGCGGCCGCTGATTTCCTGTAGCTCCTCATCTACAGGTGACACCTTGTGAAATTTCCTCCATTCATGCCAGCATGTCCACTGGTATTGTCACTGTACAGTTTTTTTGTTTGTTTATTTATTTTTTTTTTTGTCTTTTCGAGACAGAGTCTCCCTGTAGCTCTGGCTGTCCTGGAACTCGCTATGTAGACCAGGCTGGCCTTGAACTCACAAAGATCCACCTGCCTCTGCCTCCCTAGTGCTAGGATTAAAGGTGTGCGCCACCACACCCAGCTGTACAGTTCTTGTTAGGCAGCCATATTATTGAGATTTCAGAGGAGCCGCTTCCCTTACTAACCATTCAATAGTCCACCAAATAACAAAGAGTTTGTAAAGTAAATTTATTTTATAAACTCACAATTTATAAAGTAAATTTGAACATTCTTTCTTCTCGAAATAAATCTCACTTTATCCAATGTTTAAAACAGTGAATTACTAATATGATTGAAATTTATCAATTAAAAGACAAAGATAACTAAAAGCTTTTAATCACAGAAGTAAATTGTAGGTTTGGTATTTTAATATCTAACTTTGTGAAATTCCATTCATTTTGTTGAGAGAACATTTTGAGTTAAAGGATTAAATCTCATGCTCTCTCTTCTAATTAGGGAAAGTCAGTGTGCTGGATAGCTTTAGTGTCAACTTGACACACCTGGGTTGAGGGAGCCTCAGATGGGGAATTGGCTCCATTGGATTGGGCTGTGGCCACATCTGTGGAGTATTGTCTGATTGTCGAGCAGTGTGGGAGGGCTCAGCCCACAATGAGTGGTGCCACCCTGGGCAGGTTGTTGTGTATGATATAAGAAGGCAGGCTGGGCATGAGCCAGGGGAGCAAGCCAGTAAGTAGCATTCCTCCATGGCCTGTGCTTCAGCTCCTGCCTCCATGTTCCTGCCCTGAGTTCCTGCCTTGGGCTCCCTGAGTGATGAACTGTGACCCAGGAGATGTGAGCTGAATAAACCCTTTCCTCCCCAAGTTGGTGTTGGTCAGAGTGTTTTGTCACAGCAATGGAACACAAACTGGAACAGAGTCAGTTCTTGGAATCATGAATTATCAGACATCATTTGAAAGAAGTAATATGAGAATGGAAATTATTAATTTTATTTAGTTCTGTATGTGTATGAATTAATTCAAGCCCAGTGCTTTGTTATTCTAATTTGTGCCAGGTGTGGTGGTGGACATCTTTAATCCCAGCACTCTGGAGGCAGAGGCAAGCTGATCTCTGAGTTCAAGGCCAGCCTGTTCTACAGAGCAAGCTCCAAGCCTGCTGCAACTAAAGGGAGACCCTGTCTCAAAAAGACCAAAAAGACAAAAAAAAAAGCATATTCTCTCCTACTGACAGTGAAACCATTTGCTTTTCAGCAGTATTCACCAGGAGAGACTCTTCCAGTCTTCTCTTCCTTTACCTTGGTTTTCAACACCTGTGCATCTCTTGAATTGTGTCCACTTATTGGTAGTATCAGTTTGCACATCTGTCTCCCAAGTGAGACATCAGCCTGTCAAGAGTGGGACCATCTCAGTCAATAGTCTGACCTGGGCGAGGAAGTGTACTGTGTGACGACTGGTCTTCCTCCAACTGAGTACCAGTTTCATATGATTTTCATGTTCCTCAGCCAATACTCCAGGCCCTCTATGATCAGTTCCCTAGTTCTCCTGCCTCAGCTCCCAGCTCCGTAAGCATTCCCTGAGATTGCATAAAGTTCTACCTATCCACTCCCAATCTAGGCCCGTGCCCTCCCAGGTCCATCCCTTCAAGATGGCCAGCTGGCCATGTTCCTCCATTTTGAAGACACCTTCACAGCCAGGAGGGCTGCCACAGCTCCTTGCTGTGTTTTCCATCATAACACATCCATGCTTATATACAACCCTGCTTTCTCTGTCTTTCAAACTCTATAATAGGCAAGGATCGTGTGTCCATGGCAATGTTAGCTCACTGACATATTAAATGTAGCCTACTGCCATTGTTTTTAGTTGCCTACCACAACATGAAGATAAGATCCTGCTGCTGAAGACACCACACACAGTCCCAGGACTTGGAGAAATCAAGTTTGTACTGACATGTAAGCCTCCCTGGGGGCTAGCTTTCATAGTGTTGCAAGATGTCAAGAAAGAAAAGTCATCAATAATCATACCCGACTGTAAAGCCTGAGAACTACACAATGAGAGGACCAGCAAGCTATCCCCAATGGCGCAATAATAACAGCACTTGTATCTTGAGGGTAGCCAACAGCTATCTCATTGGACCCAAAAACAGCTCAGTTGGAGGGAACTCATGCCTGGTACTGTACATGTAGATGAGAACCTGTGGCAGGAGAGGCCCTAGAGGAGAACCTGCTACTACCATATTGCTAAAGTAATAATGCTTCCTACTGCCTTCTAAATACTCATCCTCATACCCAAAGATAAGGGCAGCTCTCACATCTCACCAAAGAAGCTAGTTGTTTTTTGTTTGTTTGTTTGTTTGTTTGTTTGTTTGTTTTTGCTGCAGAAGACCATTAGAGAGAGTTGACTACACCTGGTCAAAATGCAGAGAATAAGTGACTGTGGGGAGCCTAAGCCCAAATGAGGTAGCTATAACATGATCTCTGTAGCTAAGGCTCAGAAAACCTTGCATAAGAGGGGTTGGAAATATTGTTATCGCCTGAGGCCCAGAACAACTGCTGCATGAGAGTTTCTTCTAGACAGGATAGGGATGCCACATCCATAAACTCTCAACAGTATGGTTGCCTACACAAAACCTGCAAGCACACACTAATCAACATGCCAACACAGACGAGGATAATTTACAAGGCTCCATCCCTAAATGAAGAGCTACAGGCAGTCGATTGCTGCTGAGTTGAGGGAGAACCAGTTTTTCTCAGTGATGAGACAACAATCCAAAGTGGTCAGCCATAAACACGTGCACATAAAGGAATCAATAATTGGACTCAGTAAGGAGTGTGTGTGTGTGTGTGTGTATGTGTGCATGTGTGTAAAAAAATAATTCTAAAAGAAGATGTCATGAATTTGACAAAGAGTAATTGGGGGAGGACATGAGAGAAGATAGAGGAGGGAGACAGAGGAGTAGAAATGATGCAAATACAGTGCACTCACATGAAATCCACAAGTAAAAATATTAAAACAAAATAATAAATAAATATATAAAATTTACATTTTAGAACTCTTTCACCTCCTGGTTAGGTTTATTCCCTAGATAATATTTGAAGCTGTTGTAAATGAGATTTTACTTTCTGCTATGCTTCTCTAGAAATTCATTAGTGAAAACCTTCTAGGTTTTGTATGTTCATTGTTTTCAATCCCATTGCTAAAAGTTTTCTTGTGGAGTCTTAGGTTCTTTTAGATACAGATTCATGTTGAGATAATTTAACTTATATCCTCATAAATTCCTCTGATAACATTAGATTAAAAGGTCCAGAAATAAATGGTAATACAACCCATAATAACACAATAAATGCAAGACCAATAAGAACGCAGAGTCCCTCAGGTGAATGTTTGCATTATATTACTATGTGCAAAACCTCATCCAGCTGATGATTGTCAGGTACATGAAACAGGTGCTGGGAAAGGAATTATAAAAGCTATGGTTTCAGGATCATTGTCAGGGGTATAGAGCTTAATAATAGGTTGTAATCTCACAAGTATATAAAATGGGCAGGAGGATGGTGATAGAGAGTATTGTTAAGATTTTCCAGAAAGGTAAGGAGTAAAAGTAACTAAGGGGGATGGACACCTTGGCTTCTTTTTTCTGTCTTGACCTGAGTAAGATTCAAACATGTTCGCCGGACATGGTGGTGCACACCTTTAATCCTAGCACTTGGGAGGCAGAGGCAGGCAGATCTTTGTGAGTTCAAGGCCAGCCTGGTCTACAGAGTGAGTTCCAGGACAGCCGGGGCTACAGAGAGACCCTGTCTCGAAGAGACCAAAAAAAATCAAACATGTTCTAGCCCAGTTAAACTTTTCTCTCATTCCTGTCCTTAACATATTTTGGCAGATAGAAAAAGTTGGTCACACAAGTCTGACCCTTGCTAGCAACATGATTATTCCACTTAGGGCCTTTACATTGGGCAGAGTTATACTAAAAGACTGCTTCCAGGGAGTATTTCTAAACTATATGTCTTTAAAAGCCATATATGGCTTTTTTAGTATATTTTGTGCTCTAAACTATTTCGTATCCATTACAGTGCTGTGTCTGATTGCTTTTAGATATTTCACTAGCTCTCTTCCTTCCCTTCCCCATGGCAGGCCCCAGTCACACAGGATTCCTAGTCAATCTCAAACAACTAAAGAAGGAAGCATCAATTCATGAGTTTCTCTCCAATTCAGCCATTCCCCTAAGTATAGTCAGATGTGATTAGTGAGAATACTCAATCGCCATTGTAAGATTCTGGGACAATTGGTCCTACTGAGGTCCTGTAAAATTACTGTCCTTAATGAGCTACTGGACTCCTCTGGGATGTAGAGCCTCTTAGGCTCAAGGATCACTAATGGGGAAGTGTGAAAAGCAGTGGTACAGACTTGGATGACTATGAAGCTTGTTGTTTACTATGTCTATAGTAAATAAAGAACAGTGTCATTTAGCAGGGTTTGGAATCACCATATGCATTCTTGGTGGGAATGAGCTGTTTCCTTACAGTTCCACCAGCCTAAAGGTCCTGATTTTCCCAGTTGTATGATGTTACACAGGACAAGTTTTCAGGTATGATAAAGCTCTTTGTTATCTATGCCTCCCAAGACTTTGCCATATTGTAGAAATATTTCATTTCATGGACATCATTTATAATCTCTTTAGTAATGAAAGACTTCATTACAATTCTTTATTGTGGAATTGCTCTCTGATCATAGCATTTCATGAACTTATATGAGGTTGAGTACAATTCTATCGTTTGTTTGTTTGTTTGTTTGTTTGTTTGGGTTTTAGAGAAAAGACCTCCCTTTGTAGCCCAGACCTGCTTCAACTCATCATAAGCTTCTTCCCTCAGACTCCCACATCATAAGATTATATTTAGGTATCATCATGCTCAGCCTGGTTCTGTGCTTCTTAAGGTTTCTTTAATATACCTTTGCCTGTGGAGCTTTAAGAAAATTTGAACAGGTTCTCACCCAAATAATGATTAAATTTGTCTGACAGAGGTCAGAACTCTATATGTTTAGAAGTAATGAGTGCATGTATTCCTAAGTACAGAGCACTGACTACACTATTGACATCATCAAATAAGTCATCACATAATACTAGACATAGGAGAAATAGCTCACAGAATTTTTTAAAGTGCATGCTTCTTTTTATGTTTCCAATAACTTATGACATGATCATGACACTTATTTCCTACATCAATATTAATGACACTCTCTGGACTAAAGAATAAAGATATTTTTGGTCACCAATATTACAGAAAAATTGTATATCTGATCTACCTTTCCTTATATTGTTCACAAGTACAAGATTTCACCTCCTAAATTTATCACAGTGTCAAGTGTTAGTGCTGACTGGTTTAATACTGAGTTTAAACTGAAAATATCTATTCTAACTAAACTGGGGATTTTCTTCCTTTAAAAGTAAAGGAATCAGGGGCTGGAGAGATGGCCTAGCGGTTAAGAGTGCCGACTGCTCTTGCAGAGGACCCGGGTTCGATCCCCAGCACCCACATGGCGGCTGAGAACCGTTTGTAACTCCAATTCCAGGAGAACTCCAGTTCCAGGGGAATCCGAGACCCTCTTCTGACCTCCGCGGCATTGCACGACACGGGTGCACAGACCTACATGCAGACAGTACATTCATACACGAATAAAAAATAAATAAAATTTAAAAAAAAAAGTAAAGGAATCAGTCTCAGGCTGAAGCACAGACAAGGAATATTCAGGAAACAATGGTCACGTGCAGCCTTCATCCCAAGTATTGGCCCTGCTGCAGGATGAAGGCAGACAGTTTTGTCTTCGTACATGGAGTTTACAATCTGGTCTGAATCCAGCTATAAACCAGCAATCAGGGGGTACTGAGTGCTGTGGGATGAGAGCAGGTTGCTTGGGAACATGGTCTGAGCACGTAGGCAAGGACTGACTGAATAAGTATCTCATAATATGTGTTGAAGATGAGTGAGAGATACACCAAGTAAAGAAGCCATAGGAAATAGAAAGTGATAATAAGAAGAGATAGCAAATTTTTAAAACTAGAGGCAGGATATTATAAGTTTCAGTAAAGCATTACTACAGAGATTTAAAATGTCACCATGGGGCCTCATGAGACTGTAGAGATAGCCACAGATCATTTTTATACACTAAATAACATCCCTTTTTTTTTTTTGGTCTTTTTGAGACAGTGTCTCCCTATAGCCTCAGCTCTCCTGCAACTCACTCTGTAGACCAGGCTGGCCTGAACTCACAAAGATCCACCTGCCTCTGCCTCCCGAGCGCTAGGATTAAAGGCGTGCACCACCACGCCCTAACATCCATTTTTCTTAAGAACAGTGACAATCCCCATGAAACAATAACAGGAAGGAGAATCCTATTTCCACCTCAGAGTGTGACAGTATGAATGAAGGATATTGAAGGAGAAATGTATTATAGGATACAAATATTGACACCAATAAAATCTCTGCTTTGATATTGCAGAAGGCATAAGAACACATTATTCTATGGATGTATGAATGTGGACTTCTGGTAGGTAATGGAAGAAGCAGCAAGAGAATGAAGATGATCAGTCAGATGTGCCAGACTGAAGGTGAAAGAAATGAATGAATGTAATAGAATTCACAGGTTTCTGATGTTATCCCACATTCATTTTACTGAACTATAAAAGCTGGAAGTTGGGTTAGAGTTGAGTGGAGGAATTAAGATTTATTTGTAATCTGTTGAACTTTAGATTCCTGTGATACAACAAAGAGAAGATAGTTAGCAATGGGATAAAGAATCTATAGATAAAAGAAACATAGCTACATCTGACTTTAACTGGCAATCTGGAATCTTAGAGTATATGAGGTTTTCCTGGGGTTGTGTATAGAACTAGGAGAGAAAAGGGCTCAGAGAAAACTGTCAAGGTCATATCAAAAAAAATAGAGAGATTATAAACATTTGCAGTTTTTACATAAATATTATAATTAAGACATTGACCATTGTGGGATAGGTAACAAATGATTTATAGAAAGACATTCATATTTACTTGGAGTGCTGAGACCATATTTCTCTTAAAGGTAATGTAGACAAAAGATGACAGAAGGGAACCAAACAATCGTCTCAGAGTTCCTCCTCCTCGGCCTGCCCATCCCGCCACAGCACCAGCACCTGTTCTACGTCCTATTCCTGGCCATGTACCTCACCACCGTCCTGGGGAACCTCCTCATCATTGTCCTCATTGGACTGGACTCCCATCTCCACACTCCCATGTATTTGTTTCTCAGCAACTTGTCCCTCTCTGACCTCTGCTTTTCCTCTGTCACCGTGCCCAAGTTGCTACAGAACATGCAGAGCCAGGTACCATCCATTCCCTATGCAGGATGTTTGACACAAATATACTTCTTCCTGTTTTTTGGAGACCTTGTGAACTTTCTTCTTGTGGCCATGGCCTATGACCGCTATGTGGCCATCTGCTTTCCGCTTCATTACACCAGCATCATGAGCCCAAAGCTCTGTATGCAACTGGTGGTGCTGTCCTGGGTGCTGACCACATTCCATGCAATGTTGCACACGTTGCTCATGGCCAGAGTGTCTTTCTGCGCAAACAATGTGATCCCCCACTATTTCTGTGATATGTCTGCTCTGCTGAAGCTGGCTTGTTCTGACACTTATGTTAATGAGGTGGTGATATTTATTGTAGTAAGTCTCCTTCTCGTCATTCCATTTGCACTCATTATCATGTCTTATGCACGAATTGTGTCCTCCATTCTCAAGGTCCCTTCTTCTCAAGGTATCTGTAAAGCCTTCTCCACCTGTGGCTCCCACCTATCTGTAGTAACACTGTTTTATGGAACAGTCATTGTTCTCTACTTAGGTCCATCAGCTAATAATTCTACTCTGAAGGAGACTGTCATGTCTTTAATGTACACAGGGATCACTCCCATGCTGAATCCCTTCATCTATAGCCTGAGGAACAGAGACATAAAGAGGGCCCTAGAAAGAATATTTTGTAAAAAGAATACTCAACTAAATCTATGATGGTAAAACTTGGAAATTTTATATAATTCCATTCCTTAAATGTATTAATTTGAACATTGAAATAGTTTGCAGAATTTTCCCCATCATGAAAGCTTCTGTCCAAAGGTCATAGTATGTAACTGTTTGCTACACTAAAAGCAGTTTAGTTGAGTTTAACTTTAGGAGTAGCTCTTAGGGACCTAATTCATCTTTTCTCCGTCTTTCCCAGATGATTGTAGAATATTATTGTATAGACATAGTGTTTTGATGGATCCCTGTTCCTTCTAATATTAAATTATTCTGGGATTTTATCATTTGGTCAAGATTTCTCCTTTGATCTCTATATACATTTTAAATAATGCTCTAGAATTTAACTCAATAATCATGAACATCTTAAAACCTTAACTTCTAATCCTGCTTCCAGGTTCTTCTATGTGTTTTTTCTGTGCCAATTTTAGCATTATGTTATTCTTTAATTCTTTATATTCTTTATTTCTTTTTTCATCTTTTTGAGACCGGGTCTCCCTCTAGTCCCAGATGGCCTGGAGCTTGCTATGTAGACCAAGCTGGCCTTGAACTCACAGAGATATGCCTGACTCTACCTCCCGAGTGTTGGCATTAAAGGCATGTACCACCATGCCTGGCATTTCTTTATTTCTTTTTTTGATGTCTTCATTGGTTTTATTTTTTTTTATGTGTATGAATGTACTGTCTGCATGTAGGTTTGTGCACCCGTGTCGTGCAATGCCACGGAGGTCAGAAGAGGGTCTCAAATTCACCTGGAACTGGAGTTCTCCTGGAATTGGAGTTACAGGCGGTTCTTAGCTGCCATATGGGTGCTGGGGATCGAACCCGGGTCCTCTGCAAGAGCAGTCGGCGCTCTTAACCGCTAGGCCATCTCTCCAGCCCTTCATCAGTTTTATAATTTATCTTGATAATACCAATTTTTCTCTAAACCTCCTATACACTAGGATCACTTTATTTGGAATTATCCAGAAGCCAGATACCTCTTAATTTACTTCCATAGAACAAGAGGAAGCTTGGATCTTCATTATGCTTTCCTTCTGTTTGGTATTTTTCTTTGCAGATATATAAACCTGCATTCACATACACATATTATTTGTTTTATATCACTTTTACTGACTCAAAACTGAATTTCAATGCCTCCATAAATCACTCAGTTTCATTGAGTGAACCTTAGTAATACAGAAGCCTGTCTGATTCTGCAGGCTCTTTTCAATTTCTCCTACTTCAAAAGGAAGAGACTGGTCTTTCATTTGAAGCTCTTGGTGTCATGACGCTATAAACCAGGATTCCAAATGTAGCCTGTTTGTTGTCTTTGTTGTCCGTTAAAATGATACCATATAAACACTTCTTTCATGATCTCAGATGTTCTGCTGAAACCCACATCTCCAAGGGAAGCTTCTTCCAAGGTCCACGGTCTTTTATTTATCTCCCAAGTGGATGTTTTTGCCCAAGGTCTGTAGGAAGCCCGAAATTAAACACATATGCCACCTTAAATCCTGTTATTCTATGAGTCTTCTTGTGCCTTAACCCTGGGCTGGTTAGTTTTTGTTAACTTGGCATGAAGTAAAGATGCCTGAAAAGAGAGAACTTCAACAGAGGAATTTTCTCCATTGGATTGGTCTGGGGGCATGTCTGTGAGGCATCTTTTTAATTGTAATTGACACAGGAGAGCCCAGCCCACTGTGGGCAGTACCATCCCTGAACAGGTGGGCCTGTGCTATATGAGGAGGGTAAGTGAGCAAGCCAGGAGAATCAAGCCAGTAAGCAGCATTCCTCCACGGTCCCTGCATCAGCTCCTGACCTGGCTTCCTTCAATGACAGATGGTAACTTGTAGGCTGAAATAAACCCTTTCCTCCCATGTTATTTTTGGTCATGATGTTTATCACAGCAACAGAAAAGCAAACTAGGACAATAGCAATTCTTGATTTATGATGTCACCTGCCACCCAGTTACCTAAACTGATATTCTTTACAAAAGTAGATAATGGTGCATGTGATTTTTTTTTGAGGAAATGCCACACTGATTTCCATAATGGCTGCAACAGCTTGCACTGCCACGTCCACAACAGCATTTGTCATTATATTTTAACTTAACCATTCTGACTGGGGTAAGGTCAAACACCAAAGTAGATCTAATTTGAATTTCCCTGATGGCTAAAGATGTTAAACATTTAAGAAATACTTGTCAGCCATTTGCATTTCATCTGTTGAGAACTCAGTATTTAGCTACATGCCTCATTTTTTAATTGAGTTGTTTTCTTGGTGTTTAGGGATTTTTAAAGTTTTTATTTGTTTTCTGAAAATTCCCCATAATATATTTTGATCATATTTAGATGCTGTGGTGGTTTGAATGAGTGTCCCCCATAGGCTCTAGGTATTCAGACATTTGTCTCCAGTTGGTGGCGCTGTTTTTGGAGGTCTTGGGGTGTGTGGCTGTGCTGGAGGAAGTGTGTCACTGGGGGCAGGCTTAGTGAGTTTTAACAAGCCTCGTGGTCTACAGTCGCCCTCTGTTTCCTGTGCTCTTTGCGAGATGTGACCCTCGGCCTGCTGCTCCAGTTCCAGCTGCCACGCCTCCTGCCACAATGGACTCTAATTCCCTGGAACCATCCATCGTAAGCTCAAATAAACTCTTCCTTTTATAAGTTCCTTTGGTCATGGTGCTTTATCACAGCAACAGAAAACTGACTAATACAGATGCCATCTACTATCTTCACTCCTTTATTACCCCTGCCCAATTTCATGTACTCTGTTTCATACATTGTGTTGAATCTGTGGATTATTTTTGGTAGGATGATCATTTTCATGGTAATCATGCCAATTCATGAACATAGAAGGCATTTCCATCTTTTGATGTCCTACTCCATTTCTTCAGTGTCTAAAAAGTTTCATCATACAAGTCTTTTACTACCTTGGTTAGATTTATTCCATGTGTGTGTTTATTTAGAATACTCATAGAGGAGAGGAATTTAGTAAAAGGCAATGGGGAGAGTGTTCAAGGGAGTGGAGATAGAATCCAGTGATATAAAGTGATAAAGGAAGATAATGAACAGGTAGGGTTGAATGGGGTGAAGGATTGCAAGGCATGTTAGAGAAGAGAATACAGGGACCTTTTAAAAAGTCTTATGGGGTCAGGCATGGTTGCACACACCTTTAATCCCAGCACTGGAGAGGCAAAGGCAGGCGGATCTCTTTTAATTCCATGGCTAGCCTGACCTACATAGCAAGTTCCAGGCCAGCCTGGGCTACAGGAAGTCCCTGTCTCAAAAAGACAAGAAAAAGTCATATGGAAATTTACTACTATAGAAACTTTCTATAATATATACACATATTTTAAAAGAGTTTAAATTGGGTTACCATGGACTAGGACAATAATGACCCTACTAGACATCACAGGCTAACATATAATAGTTCAGAGACAGAAATGGTTCTTTCTTTTGAAGCTTTTGGCCAAAATGAAGTTCCAGAGACCCGCCTCAGTCATTACAATGTATAGTTATTGTCCTTGATTGCCTTCAGAGTAGGATGATAAGACCCGATTGCTGAAGGCACCACATACTTGAATCATATAAAATGAAGAACTCGAGCTGGAACTTACCTCAAATCTTCAGGCTGATTGGCTAGATTTGATAGTGCTGGAAGATGCTATGCACACCTCCAGAGGAGAAAAGTAATCATCAGTCTTATCCAGCTGTGAACCCCATGAGCTACACTAACAACCAGTCTGGCAAGATGTACCCATTGGTGCAACAGTGGCATGAATATCATGGGAGTAACTAACAACTTTCTGGATTTAAGGTCTGATCCATAAGATGGAATCCATACATGGCACCATTAGTAACCAAGAACCCATGGCTACAGGGGTATAGGCCTTAAGGGAGAACATACTACCTTAATGCTTCTATATGGACATAGTATTAAACTGACTTCTTTTTTATTTTTTTTCATTTTTTTAACAATAAGTAATAAGTTGTGAGTACAAGCATCCTTCATGTAAAACCAACTTGCAAGCAGCTATGCCCAAACCCACACAGCCCAAGGCTCCCATCATCCAGCTGGAGGGGCTTGTATGTACAATCATGTTCATCAAATAAGTGTCCAGTATATATTGCTGTAGTTTCATCATTCACCCCAATTGCAGACCTTACATTCTACCATGCCCCCTCTTCTGCATATTGTTCCCTAGGCTTAGAAAAGGGGCACAGGTGGTCGAGAAGCAAAACAGTCTACTTTCTCTGGAGATGTTGTTTTCGACTCTGATCAGTTCAAGCTGTTTTCTTTCATGGGTCGACAGTTTGTCCAGGTATAACCTTTCAATCCTACTAATGAGGCACAAGCAATTAGATACACAGGCATTTAAACAGTGCTAATTACTATGGTAGGTTACTTTGATATAGACACAGATGTTTGGGTGGTATGCTAATCCATGAACTATAGTTTTTCTGTAAAAGATGACAAGGTCTTACTGTGGCTTATAACATCTCCTAACCACTAGAGGATGTAAGCTTGTAGCATCAGCTGTGAATTATTCCACCAAGGAGAGAGCTACTAGCCAATTATATTTGGGATATACAGACATATGCCTGCCACTGCTGCACAGTATTTCCAGGCAGATGAGGTGTAGCTGATGCTGACGGAGGAGTCTTGCTTGACTCAAGGAGAACAATATTTGTGTTATTGGTTTAGTGGCCTTTGGTAACACTCTCTGGCATTCCAGAGACCAACTGTACACTTGCAACTGTGGTCTCAATACCTCTTTCTCATGCTTACATCAGGTCTTCGACAGCAGGGCCTTACCACCTCTCTTCTTGCAGGTATCCCAGTTTACAGGCAAGAAGCCTTTACGTTTGGGGGCCTTGGATCCCCTGGCCAACATCTCCTTGGCAGAATAATCCATTGCTGATATCAGAGCTCTCCTGTATTAATATATTTTGCTTAATTGCACAACTTAAAAAGACTTTGGTATTATAGTTGGCTCTAATTAGAAAATAATCCTTTTCACAGTTCATATGTCTATTAGTCAATTAAAGAAAGTAGTTATACCTGTTTTATTAGAGATTACCTCTGTAACAGTCGGCTCTAATTTACAGTTAGGGAATGACTTCATTACCATCATGTTTTTCTTTGTTCTATGAAAAGGAGGTAAGAAAGTCTCTCATATTAAAACTTTGTGGTGGGCTGGAGAGATAGCCTAGTGGTTAAGAGTACCGATGCTCTTGCAGAGGACCCGGGTTCGATCCCCAGCACCCACATGGCGGCTGAGAACCGTCTGTAACTCCAATTCCAGGAAAACTCCAGTTCCAGGGGGACTCTGAGAACCTCTTCTGACCTCTGCGGCATTGCACAACATGGGCGCACAGACCTGCATGCAGACAGTACATTCATACACATACAAAAATAAATAAATAAATAATTAAAAAACAAACAACTTTGTGGCACCTGGAAGGTAAGGTTCATTAGGACTCATTATAAACAGTTATTACAAATAGGATCCACAAAGATGTTTGATGTCTATAGTAGTCTGAGGCTTTTCTTCCTTTTAATGTTTAGATGGGCCAACTTCTCTGCTGGTATTTCTTGGTACATCCTGCACAATGCAAAGCTGTATCTTTTTTTCTCAGCCATTACGTTGGTGACATTTTGACCTGTGGGAACATACAAATCTTTTCCCATAGTTTTAAGATTTAAATTGAAAAATTTGACAAAAGGTTTAATATATAACTGTATCCCCCGTTTTTTATTTTAGTTTTTTTTTTTGACCCATGGGTCTCAAAAAGGCAGTTGTAGTACACATACCTATAGGCAGGAATCAAGGTGTAAATTTCATTAAATTTACCCAAGCTGTTTTGGATGACTGTATGTTGTTAATTTGGGAAGCAAACTTAATTCCTTAAGTTAAATAATCCTACAGGTAAAAGAAAGTGTTGCAAGATGATACAGTATAACACAAAAATTATAGAGAACCTTTGTATACATTAATCCCAAAGTTCTTGTTATATAGATTTTAAGTAAAACAAACGTGGACAACAATTTATATTGCCAATTAACTTAAATGTATTACCATTTTTATTAAAACCTCTTAAACAATGTTGTTTAATATAGACATTTTTACTTTTACTAAGTCCTAAAATACATTATAATTTGTAGATAGAGTTTGGGCAAATTTGGATACTTGTTAAACTCACGTCAATTAAATATACATTAATCGAATATAGACCCCTGTCCCTCTCTCAACCCTCCCACCACACCAGATTCACCATTTCAGTCAGTTCTTTGATGCAGTCCTTTCTGTTGTTCTTTCCAATATGCATCCCTCCACACGAGACATATTTATAACTGGGTTATTGACACTAGCATCAACAGATGAGGGATACCATTCGTCCTTTGTTTTTCTGGGACTGTGTTACTTCATGTAACATAATATCTTCTAGTTCCATCCATTTACCTGCAAAGTTCATGATGTTGTCTTTCTTCACTGCTGCATAGAACTCCATTGTGTAGTTGTACCACATTTTATCTATCCACTAGTCAGTTGAGGAGCATTTGGGTTAGTTCCAGCTCCTTGCTATTGTGAAGAGAGCTGAAATAAACATAGCCATGCATGTATCTCTGCGGTGGGGTGAGTCTTGAGGGTACATGCCTAGGAGTGGTATGAATGGGTCAAATGGCAAGCTCATTTTGAGCCTTCCAAGGTTTCTCCACACTGCTTTCCATAGTGGCTGTACGAGTTTACATTCCCACCAGCAATGGATGAGCGTTCCCCTTTCCCCACAACTTCTCCAGCACATGGTATCATTCATTTTCATGATCCTGGCCAGTCTTATTGGAGTGAGATAATATCTTAAAGTGGTTTTATTTTGCATTTCCTTAATTATTAGCGACGTTGAACACTTCTTCAAGATGTTTCTCAGCCATCTCTAATTCCTCCCCTGTGAAGTCTCTATTTAGTTCTTTGCTTCATATTTTCAGTGATTCATTTTCTTTCTTCTTTGTTTTTTGAGTAGTTTGTATACTCTGGAAATCAATGCTTTGTCATATGTTTCTGCGGTGAAGGTTTCCTCCCACTCTGTGGGTTTTCTCTTCACTTCCTTTATTGTTTCTTTTGATGTACAGAAGCTTTTGAGTTTAATGAGGTCCCATTTGTCAAGTGATGATCTTATTTCTTGTGCAGCTGCTGTCTGATTTAGGAAGTATTTTCTTATGCCTATGACTTGTAGTCTGCTGCCAAGTTTTTCTTCTATTACCTCCAGAGTTTTGGGTTTCACGTTGAGGTCTTTGATTCACCTGGAATTGACTTTTGTACAGGGTGAGAGGTAGGGGTTTAATTTCATTCTTCTACAAGTGGTGATCCAGTTTTGCCAACACCATTTGCTGAATATGCTGTCTTTCCTCCATTGTGTCTTCTTGGCCCCCTTGTCAAATATGAGGTGGCTGAAATGGTATGTGCTCAGGTTTGGATCTTCAGTTTTGTTCCATTGGTTAACGGGTCTGTTTTTGTGTCAGTACCAAGCTGTTTTTATGACTATAGCCCTGTAGTATAGTTTGAAGTCTGGTATAGAGATCCCCTCTGTATTGCTCTTTTGTCTCAGAGTTGTTTGGGCTATCCAGGGTCTTTTGTTTTTCCAAATGAAATTAAGGATTTTTTTCCAATCCTGTGAAGAAACTCTTGGGGATTTTAATTGGGATTGCATTAAATCTGTACACTAGTTTGGGTAGAAGGGACATTTTTCCTATATAAATTTTCCCAATCCATGAGCATGGGAGGTTTTTCCATCTTCTGATGCCTTCTTCAATTTCCTTCTTCAGGGGTTTAAAATTTTTGTTGTAGAGATCTTTTG
Organism: Rhizomys pruinosus; assembly: GCA_009823505.1. Lineage (NCBI taxonomy): Eukaryota > Metazoa > Chordata > Mammalia > Rodentia > Spalacidae > Rhizomys > Rhizomys pruinosus. Next base: position 5,316,402 of record VZQC01014736.1, on the reverse strand, counting down.
TGTCTTTGGTTAAGTTTGTCCTTAGGCATTTTATTGTTTGTGAGTCTACTGTGAGTGGGAAGGTCTCCTTGTGTTCCTTCTTCAGTTGATTGTTGTTGGTGTAAAGAAAGGCTACTGAGTTTTCTAGATTAATTTTGTGTCCTGCCACTTTACTGAAGCTCTTAATCGTTTCTAGTTTTCTGGTGGAGTTTTTAGCATCCCTTAAATAAATGATCATATCATCAGCAAAAAGGGATAGTTTGACTTCCTCTTTTCCAGTTAGAACTCCTTTAATTTCCTTTTCTTGTCTTATTGCTCTAGCAAGTGTTTCAAGCACTATATTGAAGAGAAGTGGTGACAGCGACAGCCTTGCCAAGTTCCTACCTTTAAAGGGAATGCTTCTGTCATTTCCCCATTTAGGATGATATTGGCTCTGGGTTTCCTGTATATAGCTGTGATTACATTGAGGAATGGTCCTTCCGATCCAATTCCCTCTAGGACTTTGAGTATGAAGGGATGCTGGATTTTGTCAAAGGCTTTTTCCACATCAACTGAGATGATCGTGTGGTTTTTGTCTTTCAGTCGATTTATATGTTTAATGATATTTGGTTTTCGTATATTGAACCATCCCTGCACTTCTGGTATGAATCCAACTTGGTCATGATGGATAATCTTCTTGATGTGGGTCTGTATGCGATTTGCAAGTACTTTATTTAGAATTTTTGCATCTGTGTTCATTAACGAAATGGGTCTATAGTTCTCCTTTTTGGTTGTATCTTTGCCTGGATTTGGTAATAGAGTGATGCTGGCTTCATAGAAGGAATTTGGGAGAGTTCCCTCTGTTTGTATCCTTCTAAACAACTTGAGTAGTAATGGTTGTAAGTCTTTTTGAAATGTTTTATAGAATTCTGCCGTGAAACCATCTGGGCCTGAGTTTTATTTGGTTGGGAGGCTTCTTATTACATCTTCAATTTCTTCATATATTATTGGTCTATTTAAGCTGTTAATCTCTTCTTGGTTGAGCTTTGGTGATTCCCAGGATTTCAGATATTCATCCATTTCTTCTAGGTTTTCAAACTTAGTAGAGTAAAGGTTTTTGACGTATTCCTGTGTCATTGTCTGGATCTTTTCATTGTCTCTTGTTATATTTCCCCTTTCATCACAGATTCTATTTATTTGGAGTTGTTCCTTCTTTCTTTTGGCTAACTGGGCTAGAGGTCTGTCTATCTTGTTTATTCTCTTAAAGAACCAACTTTTGGATTCATTGATTTTTATATGATTTTCTTTGTTTCTATGTCATTGATTTCTGCTCTAATTTCTGTTATTTCTTCTTGTCTGATGCGTTTAGGGTTCATTTGTTGTTGTCTCTCAAGTATTTTTAGCTGCAGTGTTAGATCGTTCACTTGTGCTCTTTCCGTTTTGTTGATGTAGGCATTTAGGGCTATTAACTTCCCTCTTATGACTGCTTTTATTTTTTTAGGACTGCTTTTAAAGTGTCCCATAGGTTTTGTTGTGTTGTATCATCATTGTCATTCAGTTCCAGGAATGTTTTTATTTCTTTCTTTATTTCTTCCTTGACCCATTCATTATTCAGGAGAGTGTTGTTTAGTCTCCATGTGTTCTTGTAGATAGTAGGGCTTATCCTGGTGTTGATATTGAGCTTTATTGCACTGTGGTCTGATGAAATGCATGAGATTATTTCAATGTTTTTGTATTTGTTGAGTTTTTCCCTGTGTTCCAGTATATCGTCTATTTTGGAGAATGTTCCATGGGGTGCTGAGTAGAAAGTGTATTCTCTGGTGTTTGGGTGGAATATTTGATAGCTGTCTGTGAGGTCCATTTGGTGAGTTGTATCATTCAGTTCAGATGTCTCTCTGTTTATTTTTTGTCCTGTTGATCTGTCTTAAGGACTTAGTGGGGCATTGAAGTCCCCTACTATTAGTGTGCTGGGGTTAATCTGTGCCTTGGAGATCCTGAAGAATGGTCTTTATAAATTTTGGTGCACCAGAGTTTGGCACATATATATTCATGATTGTGAGATCTTCATGGTCAGTTGTTCCTTTGATAAAGATGTAATGGCCCTCTTTGTCTCTTTTGATTTCTTTTGCTTTGAAGTCTATTTTGTCTGATATTAGAATAGCAACATCTGCTTTCTTTTTTGGTACCATTTGCTTGGAATATTTTTTCCATCTCTTCCCCTTAAGTTGGTGCCTATCCTTGAAATTGAGATGGGTTTCTTGTAGACAGCATATAGATGGGTTTTGTTTCCTAATCCATTCTCCCAGTCTATGTCTTTTGATTGGGGAGTTTAG
>VZQC01014736.1:5129671-5312836 GCA_009823505.1 Rhizomys pruinosus | reverse complement strand
TGGGTAGAGCTTGGGGAGGAATTATCCTACACCTTTCCTATTTTATCCCTTTGCCGTGTCCCTGGCTGGTGGGTTTCCCTTTTTTGTTTTTTTTTTTTTTTTTGCCTATATTCTGTTGCCAACCACAAATGTCTTTTCACTGTGTTGAAGGCTTGTTTTGCTTACCTCCTTCAGATGCCTTTTTTTTCTCCTCCTTGTTTATGTAGTGTTGACTTGTCTATGTTTCAGGCTTTCAATTTTGTTTGTATATTGGATATTTGAAGTCTAATTCACTCTTCCCATTCTATTCTGTAAGTTCTCCAAAAAAAATCCACTTGGATACTCTCTCAGAAATTCCAGTTTGGGGGGGGGATGATGCCTGACTTAGCTCATGCCTGGGTACTCTGTGCTTCAAGTGGTCCTAGCAAGGCCCTGACCTGAGCACTGCGCACACAGACTCACAATGGGACTAGGCCCTGTTTTACTGCCGGCTACAAGGGTAAAGGATGACCCTGCCCAGACAGCCACACCCAACAAGGGTTTAGCATTTAGCCCCAGCAAGCAGTGCCACTGCACCCCTGCCACAAACCCACGAATCAATTATCCAGCAACCCAAGAGTAGATCTATCCTAAAATCTACCTATCTGAAGCACCGGGCTCTTACCTGTGCTTCAGGTGGTTTTAGCAAAGCCCTGACCTGAGCACTGTGCACACAGACTCACAATGGTGCCAGGCCCAGTTTTACTGCCGGCTAGAAGGGCAAAGGGTGACCCCACCCAGACAGCCACACCTGACAAGGGTTTAGCGTTCAGTTCCAGCAAGCGAGGCCACTACACCCCTGCCACAAACCAGCGAATCAATTATCCAGCAACCCAAGAGTAGATCTATCCTAAAATCTACCTCTCTGAAGTGCCAGGCTCTTACCTGTGCTTCAAGTGGTCTTAACAAGGCCATGACCTGAGCACTGTGCACACAGACTCCCAAACTGACTTCTGATGACTTGTCATCTTATTCATAAACTAGGGTATCTTTCAGTCCTCATCAGAGAAGCTTCCTTTTTCAATAGATGCTGATTAGCTCAGAGACTCACAAAGGGTCAAGGTACAAATAATAAGAGACTAAACGTGCCCAGCTCTAAATGGGACATCTATATTACACCTCCTCCTACTAAGGCTTTGTTATCACTATGGAAGAGGGAAGGATACACTTTTTGCCTGCCACAGAGCTATATACTGCTCTGGTAAGGCAGACTTTGCCCATTACACCTTGACTCCCCTGCACCTTGAGCAGCTCCACTCTCTCCCTGCACTCTATCTTCTTTCTAGCCTTAGGCCCAGGTCCACTCCTGCTCTTCCTGCTTCAGCTTACTGGACTAGCTCCGACCCTACCCACTGGGTCCTAATCTGCTGCACCCAGACCAGTTACATTCCCCAGCTTCAAGGCCCACACCTACCCTGCCTAGTTTACTAGACCCTCCAGGGAGTCCCCACCCCCACCTTGTCCTTGGCTCCCCTCCTGATCTACCTGCCACAAACCTGCCTACTGCCCTGTGAGAACCTTAAGCACATACCAACTAACTTTTCATACCTGACCACAAAAGCAAGCAAGCTACATCAGCAATATAAACAGAACCAAACTCCAACTAAACAAAGGCAAAATAGAATTTCCTATCAGACACGCAACCAACAAAAGACCAAATGACAATGCAAAAATACAAATAACACACATAAAAACTAGAGAATATGTCCCCAACAAAACCCACCAGTCCTGCAGAAGTGTAATATGATAAGAACCACCCAGAGTAACCCTACAATGCAGAATTTAGAATAGCAATCATAACATAATCAAAGAACTTAAAGAACACACAGAAAAATAACTCAGACTGAAGTTCAAGAACATAAAAATGCAACTGAATGAAGTAAAAAACACAATTCACGACTTGAAAGTGAATTCATAATGGAGATATAAACATTAAAGAATCTATCTTGTGGGCTGGAGAGATGGCCTAGTGGTTAAGAGCGCCGACCACTCTTACAGAGGACCCAGGTTCGATCCCCAGCACCCACATGGCGGCCGAGAACCGTCTGAAACTCCAATTCCAGGAGAACTCCGGTTCCAAGGGAATCCTCTTCTGACCTCCACGGCATTGCACGACACGGGTGCACAAACCTGCACGCAGACAGCACATTCCTACACATACAGAAATAAATAAAAAAAAATTTTTAAATAAAAAAAAGAATCTATCTTGTAAATATTTATGAGGTGTAGTGGAGGTTGTTTGTTTGAGGCAGGGTCTCCTTATAGTCCCAGCTGGTCTGGAACTTGCTAGGTAAACCAGGTTGGCCTTGATTTCACAGAGATCCCCCTGTCCTGGCCTTCTGACTCTTGGCTCTAAAGATTTACATTTATACCAATAGTCCTAAGTCTTCTATCAAACTTGGTCAGAGAATTTTATTTTTTTAAAAAAAAGAGACAGTGGTTAACTGAGAGACTCAAAACTGAATAAAATGCTAAGAGTAAGTAACTGTGACTGCTTAGCCATAAATGAGACTTCTGAATCACTTCTCTCGCCCCTAAGACTCAGGGAGTGTCATAGAAGAGGCAAAAAGAATGTAAGAGTTTGAAGATGGGGAAGACTGGTGTGAAATGCTGTCTTCTGGACATGTCATACTGTTGCATACAGTCTCACAGCATATGTGGTCACCTACACAAGACCTGCATAAGATCAAGCCAGTTAAAACTCCAGCATGGATGGAGAGAGAGCTCATGAAATCAAGACTCAATAGAGTAAACATCAAATCCTGGAGCTCTGTGCTTGGCATCCATGGCTCATAAGGAATCATCTGGGTTCAAAGGGACCTGTGCTCTGCTGCCTGCAGCACACAGAGCCTATCTCTTGGGCTTGCTGTCCTCCATGTCTGCATAATGGAATCATGGAGTGGAAAATATGTAAAGACAAAGTAGAATAAGATTGCCTCTGCTGAGGTGGCAGTAGGCTGTAAAAAATAGAGAATAGGTACGAATGGATACAGAAGTTCTTTTAGGTAACATGGATTGTGAGATAATTGCACATCTTGTTGAAAGTAAAAAAAAAAAAAAGCTAGTTAGTTCCCTACCTTTTAGAGGTCAGAGGTATAATTCTTGGTATCTATTCTCTCCGGGAATGTAATACCCTAAATACTACATTAGAGCCCACATCCCAGGCATTTTATTAGTTGAAGAAGAAAAGTCATCAGTGGCATTACCCAGCTGTGAACTTTATGAAAGACAACAACCTGCCAAGCAAGATGTGCCCACCTGTGCAATAATGGCACATCTGTCACAGGAGTAACCGACCTTTTTTTAATTGAACTTGAGACCTACCAGGATCTTATGTCTTAACCCTTGCTACTCTTTATTTCTTTCTGTGTCTACATTTTTTTTTCTAATCTGTCCTGACTTTTTACAAATTCTTCTAACTGTTCTATAAAATAGTGTCATTTGTACCACTTTACCTGGAATTAACCTTCAACTTATACTCATAGGTCCCGGGGAAAGAATCTAGAGGGTGGCACAAAATTTAGTTTTTAAGCTAGTTTTCCCTCTGTTTGATATTTTCCCTGGGAAAAACTATTACTTCCCACATCACCTAGTATCAGTAGTTAAGCCTGTGTAAGACTATCTGATTCTGCAGTTTCTTCTCGTGTTCCCCCTCTTCAGAAAGAAGGAAACAATCTGAGTATTGTGACACATGACTTTAATCCCAGCACTTGGGATGCAGAAGCAGGCATATCTGTGTGAGTTCAAAGCCAGCCTGGTCTACATAGTAAGTTCCAGCCTAGCCATGGCTACATAGTGAGACCATCAAAAAAAGAAGGAAGAAAGAAGGAAGGAAGGAACAAAGAAACAAGGAAAGCAATCATCATTCTTCTTTAACATCGCTGTAGTGTAGACCAGAATCTAACTTGGTCCTTGGTTTCCTTAGTTGTCCCTCTAAACTCTCCCATCCAAACTCTCTTCCCAATACTTCATATATTCTGCTGAAACCAACACGTGACACTGGCCTTCTTCTAAATTCCTATTCCGATCTTCTGTACACTGAGCTTCAATTCCCAGGTGAGTTACCATTTCCATAAAATATGGTCTGAAGGCATTCATCGATTTTTTTCTTATTCCCATCTTTAACAGGACATAGGATAAATGATATATGAAAAATAAAGGAAGTTGTCTCATAGAACTCTGATCCTTGTTAACAGTATACTTGTCTATCCTAAGAATTGTTTTATAAGTTATATTATAATCAGAGAATGCCACCTAAGCACCTTTCCAAAGTACATCTTTTTCACATTGAGTGTCCTTAAAAGCCACTAATAATTTCTTCTGTTACATTTTTGTACTCATAAGATCTTTTTATTAACAGTTTAGTGCCTAATTAGCCCTCAAAGTACAAGCTCCAGAAACACATGTATGAACCCCATACATTTGTCTCTTTCACTTCCCCCTAACTGTGGTAACACATGCTCAGTGACTATAGTCAGTCACCTCTACAGGACTCCAAGAGAACTGGTCCTAGGAAAGTCTTGGATAATTACTCTGTTGTTTATGAGTTATTCAGGATCTGAACTCCTCTGGGATGCAGAACCTCTTAGGCCCAGGGATGACTAGAAGGGGAGATATGAGAAAGGATAATACAGACGTAAGTGTCTAGTCAACACCTATGTCTGAATAAAAAGAAGCAGGCATCTTATCAGGATCTTGGTATGACCCTCTGCCATTCTGGGTGAGTTGAAAAGTATGAATTGTTATCTTATTGTTTGAATTTTGATATCCTACATTGCATGATGTTCTGTGGAAAAAATTTTCAGGCATACGAAAAAAATTTTTTCAGGTGTAATAATTTCCTTCTTTGCCATCTCCCAATACCTGGGTACCTTCTAGATGTAGTTTAATTAATAGTCACCATTTATACTACTTTATTCATGGTGTGGTTCCTTGCTATTTATTACTGTGCAATTATTCTCCAAAAATCATGCCATATCAGCATTCTGATTGGTAATTTTGAGGTAATTAAAACTTGAGGTAAAAAAAACTTACCTCAGCAATTCTGAGGTAAGTTTCAATGTGGCAGTTAAGACTTCTTTCATTTTAACTTCACCGTGGAGCATTAACAAACTTTTAACAGGCCTCCAACAGAGACTATGTTTAAATTTAACTAGTGGGGCCTCGTAATATGTATTTTAATGATCTTTTATGCAGCAGCCACCTCAGTTCTGAAGTGTCAGCACTGTCTTTTTTATAATATAAAGTGTGAGCTGCAAAGCTGGAATCCATGTTCTCACAGAATTCTAGGTGATTTGCATTTAATGTGAGAAACACTGTCTCCTAAGGGATTCTTATGTGCTGCTAGGTTGAAAACTACTGATTTAATGCCTGAAGAAGATATGAAACCCACTAGGTTAACAGTGGCAGCATCTGCAGATGAGGTCTGTGGTGTGTGTCCTCTATATAGCTTCCTACACTACATGGATCCCCCTCGTTTACAAGGGAAGCAGAATTGTGAGAAACTAGGTACACGACTTTCCCTATGTTTCTTGTCTCTACAGTGCCAACATATGCCCATTTGACCATTTATACACACTGTGCCCTCAGCTCCATTAAACACTATCAGCATGGTGAAGAACCCAGTAGCTGAATTCAGTAATAATACTATAAATACTATTAATAGCTTCCCATATCTCTTAACGTTTCTGTTCTGTTCTTGTTTTTGTTTTTGTTGTTGTTGTTGTTGTTGTTGTTTGTCAACTTCAAGGCATACTGGAGTTTGTGCGTACTGTCACAAATTTTAGTGTGTGTGCGTGTGTGTGTGTGTGTGTGTGTGTCTGGTTATGTGTGTGTGTGTGTGTGTGTGTGTGTGTCTCTGTGTGTGTGCGTCTGTAAGGTCATTATTTAGACAGAAGTCCCTGGGAGGAAGGGAGTTACAGACCTGAGCACAAAGGAGTTGAAGCAGAATTCTTCTTCAGGGGTCTTCACCTTTTCTCTTACATTCAACTGATTACATGATGGTCATCACACAATACAGGGTATTCTTATTTACTTAAAAATCTACTGATTTATATGTTAATGACTTTGAAAAATATTTTCAAAGTAACATTTAAAACTTCGAGTTCACCAAAAGTAAAATTCCAGAGCCTATTCTAATTCACACATATATTAGCCATGACACCAGACCATGCAGATTGAAGCATAAGAACTTCATTTCGATTCAGCAACATTATTGAACAGTGTAGTATATCAGATATTTATACTTTATAACTGCAATTTTTATAACCCAATATTTTATAACTGCAAAATTTCATTAGTGACATTGACAAGTGTCAACATTTAAGGCTCAATGATCAAGTCTAGTGAGTATGATTTTGGAAAAGACAATATTTAATGGGAGCCTGCACCATTGAACACTGAAGGAATCTGTCTGCAGTACAACCAACAAATATGCATAAAACACTGGTCACCCTGGTCCTTGGCAAAAGTAGCCAGCACTTACCACTGAGCAATCTCAGTGTTTTAATTGCAGTGATGTTGTAATAGAGTGAAATACCATCAGAGCAACACCTATTTGTCATCTTCTTCTGGGAATGTGGTTTCGTAGTAAGTAGTGGGTGAAGTAGAAGAATGAAGAGGTGGAACTACAGGAGTTGCTAGATTAAATGTGTTAGAAGGGGAAATAATCTTTATCTGATCTATATTCCTGTTACTGAACTGGAACTGTGAGGAAGGTAGTGGAAGTTGGAAGAGAGCAAAGTGATCATGAGCTCCCTTTGGGACTTGTTGCATTTAATTTGGCTGTGACATATCCAACAAAGCATAACTAATAAGCAATGGGGTACAGAGTTCTGTTTGGTGGCAAATGCAGACTTCTACAACTGAGCTTCAAAAAGCAATTAAGCTACCGGTGTGTATGAATTATTCTTGTGTATATATGAATTACAAAAAAGATTCAAAATCCTGAGGACCATCAATGCATTAAGAGATACTAATAGAAAAGGAGCCAATTTTAGCTGTCTAGGATGACTGGGCAGGCAGGTAAGAGCAAAAAGCAAATGTATTTTCTGTCACAGAAGCATATAACTACAAATGCTCAGGAAAGGGTAGAGTATAGAAATATGTAAGAAGTTAAGAAAGATCATTCGTGATTATAGAGATTATAAATACTTGGAGGTGAGAGTTTATAATTATGGCCATGATAGTGAAGTCCATTTTTACATTCCATAATAGACCAGGAACATAGAAATCTATTCATTTTTATTTGGACTTCTAAGGATACATATTATTTTCACCTTAAAGGCCCTGGAGACAGAGCATGGCAGTAGGAAACCACACCATCGTCTCAGAGTTCCTCCTCCTGGGCCTGCCCATCCCGCCACAGCACCAGCACCTGTTCTACGCCCTGTTCCTGGCCATGTACCTAACCACTGTCCTGGGGAACCTCCTCATCATTGTCCTCATTCAAATGGACTCCCATCTCCACAATCCCATGTATTTCTTTCTCAGCAACTTGTCCTTCTCTGACCTCTGCTTTTCCTCTGTCACAGTGCCCAAGTTGCTGCAGAACTTGCAGAGCCAAGTGCCTTCCATCCCCTATGAAGGATGCCTGACACAACTGTATTTTTACTTGTTTTTCGCAGACCTTGAAAACTTCCTCCTTATGATCATGGCCTATGACCGCTATGTGGCTATCTGCTTCCCTCTGCACTACACCAGCATCATGAGCCCCAGGCTCTGCCTTTGCCTGGTGGCGCTGTCCTGGGTGCTTTCTGTGCTCTATTCAATGTTGCATACCCTGCTCCTGGCCAGATTGTCTTTCTGTGAGGACAATGTGATCCCCAACTTTTTCTGTGATCTATCTGCTCTGCTCAAGCTGGCTTGCTCTGACACTTTTATTAATGAATTAATGATATTCATCATTGGAGGACCGGTCGTTGTCATCCCATTCATACTCATCATAGTGTCCTATGCACGGATTGTGTCCTCCATCCTCAAGGTTCAATCAATTCGGGTTATCCACAAGATCTTCTCCACCTGTGGCTCCCACCTGTCTGTTGTGTCGCTGTTCTATGGGACAATTATTGGTCTCTACTTATGTCCATCAGCTAATAATTCTACAGTGAAGGAGACTGTCATGGTTATGATGTACACAGTGGTGACCCCCATGCTGAACCCCTTCATCTACAGCCTGAGGAACAGAGACATGAAGGGAGCTCTTACAAAAGCTTTTTGCAAGAAGATTCATTTCTGTCTGTGATGGTGGCACTTGGTGCTTTTAGAAAATTGTATTCAATAGCTGAGCGTGGTGGGGCATGCCTTTAATCCCAGCACTCTGGAGGCAGAGGCAGGTGGATCTCTGTAAGTTCAAGGCCGGCCTGGTATACATAGTGAGTTCCAGGCCATCTGGCAAAGCACTTGGGAGGCAGAGGCAGGCGGATCTCTGTGAGTTCAAGGCCAGCCTGGTCTACAGAGTGAGCTCCAGGCCAGCTGGAGCTGCAGGGAGACCCTGTCTAAAAAAAAAACCCCAAAAAAAGACAAAAAAGTTTATCCAGTAAATATTAATATATTAATAATTATTAATGTGTGTGTTATTCCAGATTTCCTCCTCCCCATCAATGTCTCTATTAAAAAGACATACTGTTAATTGTACAATATACAAAAGTCAGGAAGTTTAAGTGTGAAATTGAAGAAGGGACTAGGGTTTGGTGGACCTGGCTGTGCCTTCTCTTTTTCTTTGCTCAGATTATCCTAGAAAAGTATACTATTAGAATGACTTACTACTTTAGTGATCTCCAACCTTACATCCTAAGTTGCCCATATTTTTATTAATTTATCCTGAGTTCTGCTTCTACTTTTATCTCATTTTTAATTTCCCTCTAAAGTTTATGATAAATAACAAAGTTCATGATAAATAACTTTCAGTATCTAAGCCTACGTCCTCCGAATGTCTCCTGCATATTTTGGAACAAGTCTTGGCATTATTTCACTAATGATCCCACACCTCTGACTTGTTTTATTTGTTTTTGTGTCTATTTGGAATCTTTTTCTTATCTCCTTTGACCATAAATAAATTTTTCTCACATTTTTATATAACCGTGCCATTTGTACAATTCTAACTTTATGTGGAATTAACTCAGCTAGAGATGCTTGATTTTATTTCTCTGGGATTATGGAAATAAGCTGACAGCTCTGTTTTTAAGGAAGTCACTAGTCTGTTTCATGTTTTGCTTCATAAAATTTCTTATTTTAAACTTTCTCATTATGGGGACTGGAAAGATGGCTCCTTAGATAAAGTGCTTTTGGGGTTAGCAGAACATCTGTATCCATATCTCCAGCACCCACTAAAAGCTCCATGGTGTTCACCTGCAACCACAGCCCTGGGAGTGGACAGCAGAGACAGGCAGATCCCTGAAGCTCACTGGACAGCCAGTTGCACTGAAACAGTGAGCTTCGAGCTCAGTAAAAGTCTTGACAAGATAAGATTGAGAAATGATTGAGGGAGACATCCCAACATCAAACTTTGACCTCCATATGCAGCTGCATGAATGAGTGTATCCACACAAGTATACAACAATAAATAGATAAGAAACATCCTTGTTTTGTTCCAAATAAAAAGAAGTCTTTTATCATGACAAAAGAGTTCCTATGATCCAGGGTCTTGTTTCTGGAACTGGATAAAGGAGATCTTACTCATCAGCCTGAGCGGTTCCTTTCTCAGAAACATAGACACCATTCAAAATTTTTCCGATGCCCTCATCTTTAACTGTTGTGGCTTGCTGAATCAAAACTGCTGAATTTGAAACAAGTTCAATATAATTCCCTTCAAAGACTCATTCATATCTTCTGGACTTGAGAAACAACAAACAATGCCTGTCCTCATCCAAACCCTGTGGATGTATTTTTTATCCAAGAAATTTCAGATTTCAACTAGAGACCCATTCTCCTGAATAACAACAGTGATAGAGACCTTATCTTGTAACAGAAGCCCACTGTAACACCTTTGGTCATGTTCTAAATGTGGCTACAGATAGCTCGGACAGTGGCCAGTTTCTTTCTGTTTCCCCACCAAACCTTCAGTCTCTTCTTTTTCTTTCCAAGGAGACTCAGTTCTACATTGATATGATTGAAGTCCCTCTAGAGGGTTCCTCATAATAACTGTGTGTCTCTTTAGGGTAATGTTGAGATTTTCTGGAATGCTGACAGTCTGATTGCTGAGGATAGACTTCATTCTCATAGTAAATACAGCAAAGAGTGAGCAGCCTAAGCATTATATATATATATATATATATTATATATATATATATATATATTATAGTATTGGTTTCCTTCAATAACAACACAAGAACTACTTAATGCTATTTTTAAAGACCTAAAACAATGACTTCAGTGACTTCCAGCATCATTTAGAACACCAAATAATTGATGCCCATGTAAACATTCAGACTTTGATTTCACATTATTGCTCATTATCTTCCTTCCACTTCAGAAACGAAAGCACGGCTTCTTTTCCTGTGTTTTTTGAGCAAGTAACTTAATGATCTTAGTCATGATACTGGCCCCAAATTAATTTTCCTAAGATGTTTTTTAAAACTATTCTAAGTCATGATATTTGGTATAAAGAGTTTTATTTAACAAGTTTGATTGACATTTTCTCTATTATTTGAAATAAATATAGAAACACACAATAGTAAATTTCAAAAGGGATCTTTGTTAACTCTTTTTTACTTTTAAATAATAAAATATTAAAAAAAAAAAAAAAAAAATATATTTATTTTTACTGTGATCTCGCTTAGAATTGCACTTTCATATATACGTATATTGTTAAGAATATGCAATGTTTTTTTAATGTTTAAATATTTTATTTTTTATTATTATTTTATTTTTAATTTTTTTCATTTTAGTTAGTATTATTTATGGGTAATGAATGTACTGCCTGGCATGGAGGAAGGTCATAGTGCACCCGTGTCATGCATGCCGCGGAGGTCAGAGAGGGTGTCCCGCTTCCCCTGGGAACTGGAGTTCTCCTGGAACTGTTTTTTTTTTTTGTTTTCTTAGCCACCATGTGGGTGCTTGGGGATTGAACTCCGGGTCCTCTTGCAAGAGCAGTAGGCGTCTTCACCACTAGGCTATCTCTCCTCAGTCCAGCCCCCTTTATTGTTTTTATTTTTTTAAAAATAAGTAAAACTTGATAATGCTGTTTTTATATAGCGATATATACATAGTTAATAGTAAGTTAGTTATCCAATAGAAGGTGTGCTTAATAGAAGATTTTGTTTAATATGATATGCTGTGGGAAGTTTTTTTTTTTCTTCCTTAAAAGAATGTCATGTTTTCCTTAAGGAAGTGCTTGAAGGTTCCTCCTTGGCAACCCCAACCATCAATCCTGCTCTTTTGCTCCACATTGGGGTCTTTCCCTCCCATGGTCCCCCAAAATGAAGTCCAGTAAGTGCGTGCCCTGTCTTGATCTCCCTGTACTAACCTCCATGATACAGCCCAGGTAGTCCAACAATGACAGTCTACACTCTGACGAGGCTGACATCCCCTTAGCTGTTTAGTCCATAAGCTGGGTATTTCAGTGGTCCCCATCTGGCATTGAAGGTTTGGAGGATTCTTGTAGAGACACGAGTCCTCAGTCCATATTAGGAGGTTAAAAAGCTGTGTCTCATGCCTTTGAAGAGTGTCAAAAACGGTGGCAGCCACAGAGTAGATGCACTTGCAAGTAAGAATTGGAAATAGGTCAGACAACAGTACTCTCTCTTTATTCTTTTTTGTCTTTTTACTAAGATCTCAAGTTCGGTGTCTGCAGTACAGTTTCTCTGGTCTTACTGATTATTTGTATCTGGTTGAACTTTCCTTTGGGATGCTTAAGGCCACACAGTTAGCCTAGATTAACCAAGGTCTTTGTTTTCTCAAGGTCAGTTGAGGTTGAGGATCTGGTCCTCAGGTTTCTCTCAGGTTTTTTTGTGGGGGGGTGAGGAGAAGGATGGGAGCCCCTTGATCCTTGCAGCTTTTCATTCACCAGTTCCATCCACTCAAAGACAAAAGCAGGTCTTGCTAGACCAGGCTTCCTTTTCTGAAGCATGAGCAGATTTTCCTCTCTTTAGACTGGCCACTGGCTGAAGTCCCATCAGTGGCTCTCCAAGACCTCCCTGAACAGGAAGACTGGTGACCCACTTCTGTAGGACATTTCAAGAGGTGCCCCCACGCATAATCCCTTAAGACTTGGTTGACCCCTGAGGGCAAGGAACAAAGTTATCCATTCGGACCCTCAGCCGAATTGGTATGGGCGTTAAGTATGGTTGTTAAGCACCCAGAAAGGCTAAGTTGCACCAGCCTATTACACCTATATTAGGATTGTATCTTTTGCAAACAAGCTGTATGTTATTTCCATAGCATATTTCTTGATTTGCATCTCTCCATTTTAATCCCATATTACTCTAAACGATGCACACACCCTCCATCATGTACCAAAAACCTAAGGTATAAAAATAAGTGTAGGCAACAAAACCTATGGGATATCTTAAAAGGAGTCCTAAGAGGGAAGTTTATAGCCCTGGGTGCCTACATTAGAAAAACAGAAAGAGCACAAGTGAATGATCTAACACTACAGCTAAAAGCACTTGAGAGGCAACAACAGATGAACCCTAAACGCAACAGACAGGAAGAAATAACAAAAATCAGAGCAGAAATCAATGAAATAGAAACAAAGAAAACAATACAAAAAATCAATGAAGCCAAAAGTTGGTTCTTTGAAAGAATAAACAAGATAGACAGACCTCTAGCCCAGTTAACAAAAAGAAAGAAGGAACAACTCCAAATCAATACAATCTGTGATGAAAAGGGAAATATCACAACGGACAAGGAAAAGATCAAGAAAATTATATGGGAATATTACAAGAACCTATATTCTACCAAGTTTGAAAATCTAGAAGAAATGGATGAATATCTGAAATCTTGGGAATCACCAAAGCTTGGCCAAGAGGAGACCAGCAGCTTAAACAGACCCATAACATATGAAGAAATAGAGGATGTAGTAAGAAGCCTCCCAACTAAAAAAAGCCCAGGCCCAGACGGTTTCACAGCAGAATTCTATAAAACATTTCAAAAAGACCTACAACCATTATTTCTGAAACTGTTTAGAAGTATACAATCAGAGGGAACTCTCCCAAATTCCTTCTATGAAGCCAACATCACTCTATTACCAAAACCAGGCAAAGANTTGTTCTTTATGATCTTGTAGTTCTTTAAGTATGTTCCCAATTGTGTTTCTGATGTCTGTGTCCTGAGGCATCCCCAGAGGGATCCCACTGCAGGAGTCTTCCATAGGGTTGGTAAAGCTTGGCACGGGATTATCCTGCCCCTTTCCAGTGTAGTCTCTTCTTTGTGATCCTGGCATATGGGCTTCTCCTTGCCTGTATTCCAATGTGAGTCCTAAATGCCTCTTCACTGTGTTGAAGGCTTGCTTTGCTTGCCTCTTTCAGATGCTTCTTCGAAATCTCAGTTCGGGGGCGGCCTCTTCAGCCCATGCCTGGTACCTTCCCCTGGGCTCAGGAGATCTCCGCTAGTGCCAATTACCTAGTTGTAAGTATTTCTTGTGCATGGCCCCTTGAGCTTTTGTCTAAAGCAGTTGGAAGTGATGCATATTGGAAACAACAACAACAACAACGACAACAACAGAAAGGACTGCATCAAAGAACTGACTGAAACAGTGAACTTCTGCTCAAAACAGTCAACTTCCACATGGAGAATATTGAGAAAGACTGAGAAAGAGATGAAAAACATGTTTGGCAGAATGCATGAGCTCTGGTGGGGTGGGGAGATGGGGGGGACATGGGTCTAGATTTGATAAAATATATATAAATAGATAAATTTAAAAATATTCAATACAACTTCCATCAAAATTGTAACAAATGTTTTGGTGAAATTTAACAAAGTGATTATAAAATTAGGATATAATTACAAAGGTCCAAAAATAAAACTTTTTTGTAAAAGTTTAGAGATTATTTTCCCCTGACATATATCAAGGTTTATAAATTACAATAAGACAACATGACTGGCAAAAATCAGTGAGTAGAGTCCTCCATTAATAATATTTGGTAAACAACAAAGGGGGCATTTCAATTAATGAGACAGTATTTGCAGTGAATGGTTCTGGGAAAGTTCTGTCATTACCTTATTTCACTCTACAGACAAAAATTATTTCATACAGTGTAAAGATATAAGGGGCTGAATTATGTCCCCCAAATTCTTATGATGAATCTCTAACCTCCAGTACCTCAGAATATGATGTCATTTACAAATGGGGTTTTGCAGATATAATTAGTTAAGATAGAATGAGATCATATTGGAGTAGGCTGGGCCTGTAACCTAATACGACTTTGTCTTTAAGAAGAGACACTGGGCCAGACATTCACAGGGAGAATATCACATGAGCATTAAGGTGAGATTGGGATAACCTTTAAATTCAGGAGCACCAAAGATTGCTGGGAAATACAGGAAACTAAGAGAGAGATATTGGACAGATGGGCCTCAGTGGATCCAGTCCTGTTGACCCCTTGATTTCAGACAACTGACCTACAGAACTGTGCTTACTGTAAGTTCCTCTCAGTTAAGCCACAAGACTGTGGTTCATGTTATGGCAGCCCCAGAAAACCAATACAATAGCCAAACGTAATTGTCAAACCAGGAAGAATTTAGGAGGCTGTACAGCAGAATGCCTATGTGACCCTGGGTCATAAAGTGACTTAAGAAGACTAGCAAGAAATAAAATACATGGATATTTAGTTATGTTAAAATTAAGAATTTCTTCTCATAAAAAGACATTAAAAGAGACTTAAGAGTTAATCTGCCTACTGAAAGACTGTATGTGCATCATATTTAACCAGCATTAAGCAGAATGTTATATGTACATGAATTCTGGATACATACATACATATCATAGATACTGAGAAATTTTCACCTAATTTAAAGCACATTTTCTTTTTTTATAATTTTATTTATTTCTGTATGTGTATGAATGTACTGTCTGCATGCAGGTCTGTGCACCCGTGTCGTGCAATGCCGCGGAGGTCAGAAGAGGGCGTCAGATTCCCCTGGAACTGGAGTTCTCCTGGAATTGGAGTTACAGACGGTTCTCAGCCGCCATGTGGGTGCTGGGGATCGAACCCGGGTCCTCTGTAAGAGCGGTCGGTGCTCTTAACCGCTAGGCTATCTCTCCAGCCCCTTCAAGCACATTTTCAACAAGGCATTTTTTGATGGATCCTGGTTTGGCCTCTTTTATTTTTTTTTTTTTTGCATTTTGCATTTTGTGCTTGAGAATTGCCATACGTAATGGAGACACTATTCATATCAAGAAAGCAAGGGCTCTGGAAGGGTTTGTAAATAGACGCAGGGTTGTTTCACTGGTTCCATAAAGAATGGCACAAGGAAGATGACCTTGGCATTCATGATCAACAACAAAAGAATACTCAGTACAACAACTGTTGATAGTAATTTAGCTGATGAGTCTGCCAACCATGCTAATTAGCCAGAGCATGTTGCGGGGGCGTGGGGGTGGGGAGATGGTTGGGGAGGGGGAAGGAAATGCTAAAGATTCTTCTATTCTGGCTTGGGAAGACAAATCACACATTAGTTATCTACTTTGGTCCAAATCCAGAGGTGGTTTGGCTTCACCTCGGACACCCCACAGTTCTCTCATCTAAGTAATTTAAAGCATGGTGGTCAGAGGGCTGAAAATGTTAGGTTAGCTGGTGTGGTGGTTTGACCGAGGATGTCCCCTATAGGCTCCAAGTATTCGGACACTTTGTGCCCAGTTGGTCTTGCTGTTTTGGGAAGTCTTAGAAGGTGTTTCCGTGCTGGAGGAAGCAGGTCATTGAGGGTAGGCTTCGGGAGTTCTTACGCCGTGCTGGCTCTCTAGTCGCTCTGTTTCCCGTGCCTGCTGGAAGACGCGAGCCTCTGCTTTCTGCTCCTGTTCCCGCCACTTCCCGCTACCATGCTTCTCTGCCACCACGGACTCCCGGGGAACAGTGAGCTCAAATAAACCCTTCCTTTTTTATTTTATTTTAATTTTTTTGAGACAGGGTCTTCCTGTTGTCCCAGCTGGCCTGGATCTCACTATGTAGACCAGGCTGGCCTTAAACTCATCTGCCTGACTCTGCCTCCTGAGTGCTGGGATTAAAAGTGTGTGCCACCACACCCAGCATGCTCTTCCTTTAAAAAATATTGTATTTATTATTATTTCATGTGTATTGACTGCGTATATGTGAGTGCACCCATGTCATGCAATGCCCATAGAGGTCAGAAGAGGGCACTGGATCCTCTGGAACTGAAATGGTTGTTAGCCACCATGTAAATAGATGGTGAGACTCCAAGCCAGGTCCTCTACAAGAGCAGCCAATGCTCTTAACCACTGAACCATCTCCCCAGGCCCAAACTCTTCCATTTTTAATTTTTTTTAATTTTCAATTTTTTTTTAAGATGGTATTTTTTTTTTTTTTTTTGAGAAGGTCTCCCTATAGCCCCAGCTGACCTGGAACTCACTCTGTAGACCAGGCTGGCCTTGAACTCACAGAGATCCAGGCTGGCCTTGAACTCACAGAGATCCACCTGCCTCTGCCTCCTGAGTGCTAGGATTAAAGGCGCAACCACGCCCAGCTTAAAGACAGTTCTTAACTGCCATGTGGGTGCTGGGAATCGAACCCCAGTCCTCTGCAAGAGCAGTTGGCATTCTTAACCACTGAACCATCTCTCCAGCCCCCTAAATCTTCATTTTTCAAAGTTCCCTGGGTAACAGTGTTTTGCCACAGCAACAGAAAAGTACTAATACAACACATAAGTCATTTTTATTTCAAAGTGGCCTATAATGGCCAAAATAAACTTGAATAACAAAATTGGGCTACTAACATCAGGATCTTAAGGTTTACTATAAAGCTACAGATTGGCAAATTAGGTTTCATTAGAATTAAAAACTGGGGCTGGAGAGCTGGCTCAGCGGTTAAGAGCACTGAGTGTTCTTGCAGAGGACACAGGTTCGATTCCCAGCCCCCACATGGTGGCTAAGAACCATCTTTAACTCCAGTTCTAGGAGAATCCGACACCCTCTTCTGACCTCCGTGGCATTGCATGACATGGGTGCACCTACCTACATGCAGATAGTACACTCATACACATAAAAAATAATAAATAAAAAAGGTTAAAAAAAAGAATTAAAAACTGACAGAATTATAGAAAGACACCATTAGGAGAGTAAAGGAACAGACACAGGCCAGAAGAAGATATTTACAATGTGCACACCAAAAGAATGCAGAAAATGTAATTCTCGTATGAACATCCAGAGCTCAGTATAAAAGTGGGCAAAAGCTTGGAGAAGCACCTTACAAAAGAAGACATCAAACTAGAAAGCAGGTCCTCTGCAAGAACAGCAAGTGCTCTTAACCTCTGAGCCATCTCTCTAGCCTGGATTTATTTGAATTTATGAAGCAATTTAAATCATGACAACTCTAGAGAGAACAGAGTACTTAAACTGAAGGTGAAAGGCCTGGTGGACGATATGGCAGTGAAGCATCATTGCTGGAAGCTGTCCGGATACAGAGTCTTCCTGGGACCGCTCTGGTTTCTGAGCTTAGAAGGAGAAAGGCAGAAGTTGGTATCTGGGCTACAGCATTAGCTCCATCCTCTGCAAACTGTGCTCAGCACAGCAGAAATGTGAGCCCTCGGCCACTGGATGTCACTCTTACACTGCAGCTCTGGTTGTCCTTCCAGGATGATGCATGGATATGCAATGTCCTCTTTACAACCATGACAGAGGGCTCACCTGTGCAGGCCCCTCAATGAGAGGACTTGTGGCTCCTGTATAAAACTGACTTCCTGTTCTCAGCAGCAAAGAGAGGCAGAGAGGAGATTAGTGGATCTGAAGCTGGTGCTCAGAGGACCACAGCTGTCAGGATGCTTAGCTGTCAGTCAAGGTTGGCAGGCTCATAGGTTTAGACCTCAAATCAAGGACCAGAACTCTTAGGCTTCACAGCTGTCATAACTTACGTTTAAATGAGACACCTAAATCCTTTTGCTACAAAACATGGGTTAGTGGCCAGGTCATGAGGAAACAGGACAGCTGCTCTCACTTGGAAAGAACTCGTAGAGGCTCGAGGCTATAACTTGCCTCAGAAGTGTGTCCCTTTCACTAGTTCCATGGTCTTCAGTCCATAGGCATTGCCTGGGAGTCCACTCCCTTTCTACCCTCCCCATAACACACAAGTTGCTTTGACCTCTTCATTCACTGCCTCCCCCACTGGCTTTGAGCCTGTGCTCACATTTATGATTTACATGAAGGTGAGATTGAGCCATAGTAACTTGCTACATTCCCTGAAGGAGAACTTCCTTGAAAATGCATTTACTAAATTATTCAATAAGCATTTATTGGTGCCTTTTATCGAGTTCCAAGCACTGCGTTAGGGGGTGGGTACAGCAGGGACACAATGCATGCCGTTCCCCTTTCTGTGGTGTTGAAGTACTTCGGTGTTTGTTTTCGTAGGTATCAGCTAGTGTATGGAGGTGGTTTTGACCTTCCGGTCACCCAAAAGACAGCTTGAAAAAGGAGACTCTGAGACCATCGCTGCACCTGTCTTGGAGAAGCTGTGAATCTTGTTTCTATATTTGTTCTTTCCACTCCATTCAAAAATAGTCAGAAATTTTTTTTCCCAAAGGCAACTTAAACCTTGGAGCTTGTTTGTATGCTAACCTTCAGTGGTTGGTCATGGCTCTTCAGGTGACCATCCAGGCCCTATCACAATGTGATTTGGACTCTGCCAGTTTCTGGCAAACAATTAGGCCACCATTCTTTTTTTTTTTTTTTTTTTTTTTTTTAAAATTTTTTTAATTTAATTTTATTTATTTCCATATGTGTATGAATGTACTGTCTGCATGCAGGTCTGTGCACCCGTGTCGTGCAATGCCGCGGAGGTCAGAAGAGGGTCTCGGATTCCCCTGGAACTGGAGTTCTCCTGGAATTGGAGTTTCAGACGGTTTTCGGCCGCCATGTGGGTGCTGGGGATCGAACCCGGGTCCTCTGCAAGAGCGGTCAGCGCTCTTAACCGCTAGGCCATCTCTCCAGCTTTAAGTCATTTCCAGGCTCAGGAGATTCACTGGCCATTTTGCATTTCTCTAACTGCCAAGCACTTTTCTGCATCAGAGCGTCCTCTGACTAGAAAGTGATTTCGTAACCACCCTCTCCCTCCCCCAGTACCACAATACCCTGAAGTGCCTGATTGAATTCTAGTCACTTCTATAGTGAAGCCAGTGCTTTGCGTTAATCAGTACTTCCCCGTCCATAATGCCCATTGGACTTCTTTTATTTATTTTTTTCTTTTTTGAGACAGGGTCTCCCTGTAGCCTCAGCTGTCCTGGAACTCACTCTGTAGGCCAGGCTGACCTTGAACTTACAAAGATCCGCCTGCCTCTGCCTCCCAAGAGCTAGGATTAAAGGCGTGCGCCACCACGCCCGGCCCATTGGACTTCTTAACCAGCACACTGCTTTTCATCGTTGTCCCACTTTACTGTGGCTAAACAGTTAGGCTTTTTCTTTTTTTGGTCTTTTTGAGACAGGGTCTCCCAGTAGCCCCAGCTGTCCTGGAATTCTCTATGTAGACCAGGTTGGCTTTGAATTCAGAGATCCACCAACTACCAGGACCATTTTTTTAAATTGAATTTTTGTGTATTTCACACATAACATCCCAATCTTCTCTATACCCCCTTCTCCCATTGGCAACTTCTCATCGTCCCCCCCCCCCACTGGAATTCATGCATCTGTCATCTGTGTCAAAGCCCATTGTGTCAAGCTAGTGTCCTTCGCTGTAAGTTTTTCCACAGGGGTCTAGACAGCCCAACCAGAGTACTTCCCCTTAAGATCAACTCTTCCTTGCCCAGTAGTAATCAGCTGCCAATAATTCTTTGACTAAGATTGGGGCCTGCTGCCCATCCCCACAGTTCTATACTGGGTTTTTGTCTGCTTGAGTTTGGATATGCTGAAGGGACCATTTTTGAAGCCAATTGTCTTTGGTTGGGTCCCCTGAAAACAGTTTTGACATGGATATTTAAGGGCAGTAATTTATAGTATTCTGAAGATCAACACAGACAAGGGGACAGGGAATAGCTTTTTGGTAGAGAGGTCGAACCATGATGTAGCTTCAAAGCTGGGCCCAAGCCCACAGGGGCTCTGGAACTGGATTGGCCCTTCAGAGTTGTCCCAGTTGAGGCCAGAGGCTACTGGGTTGATGACTGGGCTGAGGGATCTCAGGCGTGGAGGACATTGTGGTGGGTAGGGTAGCCCCTTTCAGCTAATGGCAGAGCCGTGAGAAGGATGTAGCCAGAAGTAGTCAAGACAATGGCAGCTGGGAAACAGATCATTTCAATCTGAATCAGGGCTCTGCCAAATGCGATGAAGCTTTCAGTCCAGCAGCCCAGCCAGACTTCCCTTCATACAGTAAGGTTTCAGGAAGTGACTGATGAGATCTTTATTTCTATAAAACATCACCCAGCCACACTTTTACTCTGCTCCCTTGGCCCCTTCCCTTGCTCTCAGATCATCTTTGTTTATTTCTCATATCTTTCTTTCATTCTTACGGCCACTTCACAGGCAGGAATGGAAAACCACAGCAGGAAGTGTACCGAACAGGCACTGAGCTCGTTATGATGTGTGTCCCCTTCCCAAACAGCAACTTTTAACCTCGCGCTTCCAAAATGTGCTCAGATCTTTAATTTTATCATTTACCCTACCTTTTTATTTCTGAAAATATTTAAAAATTTTCTAAAGCTTCATTTTAAAATGAAAACTCCTAGTAATAATGTGTATTTGTACTTTGGAGTGACATAAAAATAAACTATAAACAAAATAAAAAAATGTTTTCCTAGTAGTCCTTAACTATATTGTGAATTACTTTATTTTGTTTTAACTTTAAGTTACAGTTATAACTGTTACATACTTCCTGCTTGACTCTATCTTTCAATGGAAAGAACTATAAATACAGATTTTATACATTTACATATACACGTATTATCAGCAGATTTCTGCAAATGATAATTGTTAACAAGAGTGCTTGCTGCTCTTCCAGAGAACCCAAGTTCAACTCCCAGAATGTGTGTTGAGTGGTTCACAACTGCCTGTAACTCCAGCTCCAAGGGATCCAATAACCTCTTCTGACATCTGGAGGTTTCTGTACTTATATACATATGCTCAAGGCACAGACACAGACACATCTACACAATTAAAAAGAAAATAAATCTTTTTAAAAAGGATGGTTTAAAAATATTTATTTTTATTATACATATATACATGTATGTTTTGCTTACATGTATGTTTACCATGTAGATGTCTAGTGCCATCAGAGGCCAGAAGAGGGAATAGGTTCCCCTGGAAGTAGAGTGACTGATGGTTGTGAGCAGCTGTGTGTGTCTGCTAGGAACCAAATCTGGGTCCTTTGTAAGATCATCAAGTGCATTTAAATGCTGAGCCATCTCTGCAGCCCCGAGAATCAATTTTAAATGAATCATTTCTCAGCTTTTTCAGGCCCTTGTCCCTCATGTCATGCACTCGTTAATTCTTTTTTAAAAAATACTTTATTATTTTATTTTATGTGTATGAGTGTATTGCCTCCGTGTGTGTAAATGCACCTGTGTCATGCAGTGCCCTTAGAGGTCAGAAGGTGTTGGATTCCCTGGAACTGGAGTTAGGAAGGTTGTTAGCCGCCATGTGGGTGCTTGGAATTGAATCCAGGTCCTCTGCAAGAGCATCCAGTGCTCTTAACTGCTGAGCCATCTCTCTAGCCCCAACACTCTCTAATTCTTAGTGAAATGTTTTCTAGTAGTCTCCTGTGGTCTCTGCAGTACATTGTGGAATGATGTCACCTAGATTACCACAATATTCTTGTATCTAGTGAACTTAGTGCAATCTCTAAAAACTTACTATATTTTTTGTCTCATGATTTGCTCACTGTTTTGAGTGGTTTCTTCCTATGATTCCAGCTGTCCCAGTATTCAGTATACTGGGATTAGCACAGGACTAGAGGTTTAAAAAAAAAGCCTGGGGTCTAGAATGAACCTCGGTTTTCTCATGGGTGAGTTAATGTTCATGTCTTATGTTGTGGTGAGATCAGTTCAGAAAAATTTATGTTAATGGGGCTGGAGAAATGGCCCAGTGGCCAAGAGGGAAAAAAAAAATAAAATGAAAGAGAAGTAAAAGGTATTCTTCAGTTGTAGACTGGATGCCAGGTGCTTCGTACAAGTATTTCACAGCAATGCTGGGCCGAGGTAGATAGTATTTCTTCCATTGTAAGGATGAGGATTCTGAGTTTAAAAGGTTAAATTACTTCTTGATGCCATCAGTTGTTGCTGGGATTTGGATGAGTACCCCCCAAACATCTATATGTAAAGACATGTTCCCAGACTGTCAGCACTGGGAAGTACTGCAGTCTGAGAGTTAGGGCCTAGAGGGAGGTCTTTAGGTCATCTGAGTCATGCAAGGGAGATGGAAGGATGGCGACTTTTCAGTCTCTGATGAGTTTTTGGCTCCTGCATATTCTTTTGCTGTGATGTATTTTCTTTACCAGAGGCCTGTCAGATCCTGAACTTCACTTCTCTTTACTTCATAATGAGCTGTGTCAGGTATTTCCTCATAGTGACAGGAGGTTAAGTAGTAATAGTCTGAGTCACGAATCATACCCAGGATTCTAAGCCCTGCTTTCTTTCCAGTGTACTCACATTGCCTCTTAATTCATTGTGGCTAATCAAGAGAAGTTTTCTCTGGTGATTTTTTTCTATTTATTTTTCCCATCTCTTTCAGATCACCCATGGTAGCATCCCAGGAAACTGCAGACAGGGGACAATGATGACGATTTTAAAATCTCTTGCTTACTGCAATGCAATTTACATTCTTGTGTTTATTTGAAAGCAAGGAAACTGACATGTAAGATGCACATTATTGCTGCTAGTTACACACATTTTTCTATATATAATTTGGATCCATAGACAGAAAGCAAGGGTTGGAGGATACATCTCCCAAGTTTCCAGAAGGTTAGGAGATGCAAATAAGCTGAGCTTTTGATTCAGCGGAGGTAATTCTGATAAGCACATTCTTGCACGTGAACCTATAATGTGGTTCATCTCCATAAAATCCCAAGCTTTATGGGTCTGAAAGCATTAACTCATGTCTTAGGAGCACCCCACATAGATTATTATAATTCTTGGTGTGCTGCCTGACCATCTGCTCACCCTACAGGAATTACAATCAGGTAGAATGGCTCTGCTCAAATCTAGGCTCAGAAAGGAAATGTCAAAGTCCCTGAATCCTTTTCTGTTTTGTTGAGGCAGCACTATTTCTATACCCTCCCAACATAATAATGAAGAAATGCATTCCCACTTTACTTGCTTCAAATTGATCAGAGTGGATATGCCCCTCGCCCCTGGTTGTTCTATGAGAATACATCCTCTGGCGCACCACTAGGTTAAAGACACTGCAGTGCTTGCAGCCTTGTCTTTGGTCATGGCCTCTACTGAATTTCAGTTTCCAGATTTAGCAAAATCATGAGGGAAAATATATAGCAACTCTATTAGGTAACCCAGTAATGGCTTATGATTTTCTTGGAAAAAGAAAGGGAAAGAGGATGGAAAAATGATCAGACTCCTGTTAGTCCTTCTCCCCTGACTACCAAATACAAACTTTTTAGTTGCATGTAAACAGTACAAAAATATCACATTTGATCTCATTGTTCTCAATGCTCTCATATGACCATATGACTTTATCCAGTCATAAAATATAGATGGATTCCACTTAACATAAGAACTACTTGTTTTATTCTCTCAAAATTTGAGTATTCTATTTCGAAGAATGATTAGAACATATAGCAAGCAAAAGTTATGTCATGATTTAATGCCTGCTGTAGTGTTCCTGTTTCATGACTACAGAGTATATATAACCTTAAGTCATAGTCCCCTGGAAAATGGGTCAATAGAGTGTAACATCATTACTCTGGGAAGATAACCAAACCTAAAAGTCAATTCCTTCTTTCCTTAATCATTATTTTACTGGCACCTGTTGAGTGCTGGCACTGTGCTAGTCCTGGGGATGCAGAGATGAGCAAGCAGACGGCACTTCCTCTCATGAGGACCAAAGTCACAGACAAAACAGAACAATTTCACTAAGAACCTTGAGATTGCCAACACTATGAGCCGGTGTCGGCTGATTCTTAGATGCCAACAGAACAAGGGAGGGAAATGGAGAAGAAGCGGTTTGCATTAGTGTGTCCTTAAATTAGACTATTTTGACACTCTGATGTCAGAAAGAAACTATAGAATTCAACTTCCTCTCCTTTCCTCCTCTACATTTCCCTTCTCACTCTTTCCCTCCCTCTTTTCTCTACTTCTGACCATTCTCAACAATTGCCTGTTGGTATTGAAATAAATACAAGTTTATGGGGAAATAGTTACGGTTATAATGCCTTTATCTAATCCCCATGTCATTATACATCTCAAAAGCTAACATGATGCACAGTGACTGCATCTTTCAAGGATGGCCTCGAACTTCTGATCTCCCAGCCTCCACTTCCCTAGTATAAAAATTTAAGGCATGTGTCATCGCACCCAGTTTATGTAGATGGAGCTTAGGGCTTTATGCATGCTAGCAAGCACTCTACTAGCTGAGCTACATCCCCAGGCCTCTAGTGAAGCTTTTAAACATATCATGAGATTTGGTAATAGCAATTCATTACTAGTTCTTTTGGGATAAATTTTGTAACAATAGATCCATTTTAATTTCATCCTTTCATTCCACCAGAGTTGACTGTTAAAATTCCATTATTTCTCATTTGCTTTAAGTATCAATAGTTTGCAGTATTTCCAGCCTTCTTTTGCTGAGAATGAATGCCCTGGTAAGAATATAGCTTCACTAGAGATGAATAAAAGTGGCATATGACTGAATGCTGCATGATTTCATAACTCTGTAAAAACACATGGACCAGTTTGAATTAGCCTACCAAGATTTATTTCTGTTGATGTCAATGCCACTTTCCCAATGGCCCTTGCTGCTGTGTTCAGTGGGACTTTACAATGTAGCTTCAGCTGCTAAATGCACATTGTAATCCATTGCCAACTTCTTTTTCCTATTTTTTGATAGATGTTAAAGGTACATAGAGTTGTATTTTTTTCTTCCAGTGATATCTAAAGTCCTTTAAAATTTTTTTTTAAATTTATTTTCATATGTGTATGAATGTACTGTCTGCATGCAGGTCTGTGCACCGTGTCATGCAATGCTGCAGAGGTCAGAAGAGGGCGTCGGATTCCCCTGGAACTGGAGTTAAAGATGGGTTTCAGCCGCCATGTGGGTTCTGGGGATTGAACCCATGTCCTCTGCAAGAACAGTCAGCACTCTCAACCACTAGGCTATCTCTCCAGCCCTCTAAAGACTTTTTATTATGTTCTTTTCTGAGACTAGATTCTCAGATCTGCCTTTCAACACCCTCTAACTCACTGGCTAAACCGAAAATACAGTGAGAGATAAAGATAGATTACAGACTGGTGGGTTTTTAGCTCAAAGGGGTATAAGTTCAAGCCCTAGTTTGGAGGGGAGACATTTTTGAGGCCTCAGAGTTAAGAGGAATGAGTTTTAACCAATATTCTAGAATTTAAAATTAAAATAAAAATCATTGAAAATGCTATAAAATTGAAAAGGAACTTGAACAGTTATAATACTTTTGTAAAGAAGTGAAAATCCATTTATTCTAAGTTCAATTCTCCTTTTCGACCTTGGGTGACCTCCTCCCTGTTCTGCTGCCTTCCCATCTGGGAGCTGGGTAAATCCTCTCACACTACAGAGCTTAATGAATCATTTATTGGGCCTCCACCTTTTTCTAAGGCTCAGTGTAATTAACCTTTGTTTCTGAGTGCTCTAAAACCCTTGGTCATAAAGCATGTAAGATTAATAAATTATTATAAAGCATTTGTAAATAATGAGTTCTTGTCTAAACATCAAATAATAATGAAAGGGAAGTATGTGGAGATCCCAGATCATGCAGCACTCCTTCAATTCTTTGATTGGATTTCTCAGCCAGTTCTAATGTAGGTCTTTTTCTTTTCTTCTTTAAGTTTATAATTATTTGTCATTAGGATATAATTCTGATTATAATTCACTGAATTTTAAGATGTAAAGAATGTCAGACATTCATTCCACAATTATGAATTGGCATATATTGTATATAGGAAAGCATATTCTAATTTTACCCTGCCCGCTGAGCCAGCAAAACATTTCTCTATGTGAGCAGGATATCCTCTTGGTTTGGGGATACACAGGTGGCTGAAGGTTGAGCATTGTAGCTCGAGAGAGGTGTGTTTCCCAGAAGTGAAGGGCTCAGATAATTGGACATAAGTGCTCATTAATTTAGTACAAACAGCGTTCACTCTATTCCAGGAAACGTATTTGCAGAGTCAGAACCTGGAACAGTGGTATACAGAGCTGACGTTGAAATATTATCCGATGTGTGGAGGCCAGGAAGTTTTCCCATCTAAAACAGTTAAGGGATCTAATAACAATAGCCTGAGCTTGCTTCAGTCCTCTTCTGCTACAAGATTGCCACCTATGTAATAACCCAGCACTTTCTGCTCTGGGTGGAGACTTTAATTAAACTGGGATTGTAGTTGGAATAGCTCATGGGCAATTCAGGATAATGTCAACAAGGGAACACCTCAGTTATTGCAACAGACTTTATAAATGTTTTCATAGTATTAATACACCCCCTTTATCTACTGATAAAAGAAGTAGATGGCTATGCCCAGCCAGTGTCATAGCCAGGAAAGATGGGGAGTGTCTGACCACATGACTGCTCTCAAGGTGTAGAGCAAGTGTTAAGAGATTTCAGTCTGTGGGCCAAATTGAGCTGTTTTTGAATAGCCTATGATCCAAGAATAATTTTTATATTTTTACAAGATTCTCAAAATAAAGAATATGTAGCAGAAGCAGAAGGTATCCAAAGGGCCCAAAATAGCTAAGTGTGGTCCTTTGCAAGAGGCCTGGGTGTTTATATAATGCCTCCTCACTGTTTGGAGGCTGTTAGCATAATTCATTCCAGAAAAGCACTTGGAAAAATTAATAGCAACTTAAAAAACTTGACAAAATTCTTCCAGAATATTTCTTGAAAGAAAGAAATTTTGGGCTTCCTTATGAGTAGGAAGAATAGCAGCTTAATATGGTTGTCTGTGTACCTGGATCAGAATGCAGAAAACCAATGTGCTTACCACTGCCTAACTCTGAGTTTTAGGGATGTCAAGGTGATAGCAGAAAATAAGCAGTGATGGAAATATTTGCAGCATAGAAACTGGTAAAGTCCATAAATCAAGGCTTTTTCTTCTTCAAAAGCTGATTTTGAGACAGTTAGCAGCACATCAAATGTATAACACTTGATATCTGAAGTTGTTTATCACCAAAGCTGGTGTACTTACCCTATCAAGATAGAGACTTGGATTTTATAATTTCACAGAAAACCATTTTTGACATGATACTGATAAATTTACTCAGAAGCTGAAACCAAGGGCATGCCTAGGTACACATAATTTCTAGAAAGAGAATGATAAAAACAACTAGATTATTGGGTTGTTGAAAGAATTAAAGATGTCAGGACATACAAATTCCCATTCATAGCTGTACCTAGCAGATGCTAATTATTGCATTAATATTTATTTATCTTATTTCTATATGAGACTCTAATTCTGTGCAATAGAGCACATTCAGAAAAGACTTATCTAGGCCTTACCTGGAGATGAAATTGTGTTATCTGTGAGTTAGGGGAATGGACTGTCCATTTCTATTCTGCTCTTTAGCCTCGTCCTCCCCATCTGCAGTTTTCCTATCCACACTTTCAGTCACCCTGAGTTTGATAACATTGAATGGAAAGTTTCAGTAATACATACTTTTAAAGTTTTCAATTGCATGCTATTCTGAGTAGTTAGATGAAATCACACACCATTCTGTTCTGTCCCACTAGGATGTGAATCACAGCTTCGTTTAATAAGGTATGCACTACCTGCCCATTAGTTACTCTAATTGCCTGCGTTAGCCGGTTGACTTTCATAGTATCACAGTGCTTTGTGCTCAAGTAGCCTTTACTTCACTTAATGATGGCTCCAAAGCAGGAAGAGTGATGTGGCAATTTGTATTTTTTGTTTTTTATTTTAGTCTTTTCGAGACAGGGTCTCCATGTAGCCCCAGCTGTCCTGGAACTCGCTCTGTAGACCAGGCTGGCCTTGAACTCACAAAGATCTGCCTGCCTCTGCCTCCTAAGTGCTAGGATTAAAGGTGTGCGCCACCACGCCAGCTGTAAAATGCTTCTGTGAAGTGACAAGTTGAAAGTACAACTTGCTATTTAGAGAAAGAAAAGAAGGGCAAGAAAGAGCATGAGAAAGATTTACATAACTTATTACACTATTTGTTATAATTGTTCTATTTAATCATTAATAATTATTCTTAATCCCTTTATGTGCCTAATTTTATACATTAAGCTTCATCATAAGTATGCCTTTATGAGAAAGAATACACTTTATATATGGAGTTTGGTACTATTTGTGATTTTAGGCCTTCTTTTGGCATCCTGGAACATGTGCCCTCAGATAAAGGAGACAAAAAGCAAGTCAATCTCAGGATGCCTGACCCGGCTAATCAATAAGGCAAGCTTAATGTCACCCACCTTGCCAGCTCGTAGGAGGATGAGATGGGATAATTTAGGGGAAGGAGATTTGCTAATGGTAACATGCCACAGGAGCGTAAGGCATGATTATCTTTCAGCAGTATGATCTTGAAGTGTAGTGGGGTGACACTCTGTGGAAAAGGAGAAATAAGTGAATCACATCATCCTCTGCCTCTCACCCTCTTGTCAAAAGTGGTGAATCACAGGCCTAAAATGAAAACAAGGCTTTCATAGCAACTCAAATGACAGCTTTTATTCCATTAGAGCTCTGATGGCTCCGTGGCTACAGTGAATCAAAAGTGGTGACTTCAGTCTGAGTTCTGCACCCCCCTGCTGCAGAAAAGAAACATGGATATGGTAATATGAGTTATTTGTTGATATATAAAATCTTTATTTATAAAAATGTCATTTTCTACCCTCTTTTAAAATGCAAATTGTTCTGGATACTTGAAAAATGGTTGGATATTGATAAAATCTTATTGGTATTGTTGAAGTTTGTGAAGAAATGCTGGAGAGTTGGCTCAGCAGTTAAGAGCACTGGTTGCTCTTGCAGAGGACCCTGGTTCAATTCCTGGTACCCACGTGGTGGCTCAAAGTTATCTGTAATCCAGTTCCAGAGGAATCCAACATCCCCTTGGGCACTGCACACACATGCGTACTTACATACATGCATGCAATACATTCATACGGATAAAATAAAAATAATAGAATATTAAAAAGAAATATATTATAAAATACTACCTAAAATAAGGTAAATAAAATGACAAAAATCATAGAATCATTACACACTGAACTTCTGAGATGTGAGTTGGAAGAAAGCAATATTGTACCTTCTTGTTAATATTTGTTACTATTTTGCTCATTGCTCACACTTTAGCAGACATTTGAAATGCCTAGACTCCCTTCCCCCACACCTAGGGATCTGATTAAAATGTGGACTCCAATGCTGTGGAGTGGGCCTGATACTGCGCATTTCTCACACGCTGTACTATGCAGATTGCAGTTCAAGTAGCAGCCCAGGATTGTGCAACACACAGCTGGAAGATGACGCAGTGCAAATTCCATCCTGGTTGTCAGTCATCGGGGTGGTCAAGAGATAATGCTCCATTGTGCTTACCTCTAAACTAGTCGAAAAAAATGAAAGAAAAAAGTAAATCCAGAAGCAAAAACAGCACCTTTATTAACAATGGGGTCTGAAGCACAGGGTATGGCTTAGCATGAGAGCCAAACAGGCTTGTTCTCTGCCACACTGCCAGGCCATTTGCCCACCCTGTCTTAGGAATATTGGCCTGTGGAGGCCCCCCCTCCCCCGTGTGAGAAAGAAGGTTAATGATTGCCTGGGAACAGGAAGTCACATATGGAAAGTTGGAGGGAGAGATGACAAAATGGCCTGATGAAAACTGTGTGCATGATAGGTGTGTTTAGGATCTTGTCTTTGGTGATGTTTTCGTGATATACACCGCCAAGATTTGTGGCGGTGCCCACTTAATCCTGGGATGACCCATGTGGAAAATACGAGCAGGAAAGCACACCACGTGTAGGCAGGTTGAGGTTCAAATGCAGAGAGAGATTTTATTCCAACATGTCTACTTAAATATCCATCATGACTCAATCCTCAGGGCCAAATCCTAAATCTTTTTGTCACTACACCCCACCCCATGGGTGTGGCCAAGGAGGTACCATGGCTTAGAATGCTGCCCATCTTAACTAAGTTTTCCCACATCTCACCCTTTTAATTTTATTTTTTTAATTTTTTCTGAGAGGCAGGGGAGCCCATGGGCGAGGCTAACAACCCAAAGGAACCTGAGTTTTGAATGGCCAGCTGCTCAAGCCTGTTTTGAGTGCTAGGCAGTGGGGGGCAGGTCAGACCTGAAACTTTATTTTCACACTAAGGCCAATTAATATCCAAAAACCCCAACCATGAAGTAAGCTGATTATCAAGCATAAGCAATGAATGTAAGTAACACTCATGGAAAACCAATTAGCAAGTATCTATGTCTAAATTTTGAAACAACCCAAGGTTCCCATGCATGTTGATCAAATAAGAGTCCAGTCTATATTGCTGTAGTCTCACGATTCACCCCAATCTCTCCGCAGCCCTTACATTCTACCATGCCTCCTCTTCCGCAATTTGTTCCCTAGGCTTTGGGAAAGGGGCACAAGTGGGTGAGAAGCAAAACAGTCTATTTTCTCTGGAGATGTCATTTTGGACTGTTAGTCTGTCCAGGTTGTTTCCCTTCATGGATTGACAGCTTATCCAGGGTGCCTTTTTAATCCTAGTAACATAACATGCCATAACTTAATATAATATAACATAACATAACATGCCATAACTTATCAGATTATATACTGAAAGTATGTAAAGCTCATTGTATGCTAGTCATATATGAATAAAGTTATTAGGCTTTAAAAAAATCTGTCTTTGGAAACACCCTGATTATTGCTGAAGGGCGGAAGGTGGCAGCTGATAGCCAGCCGACTTAGTGGTCAAGGGTAGCATGGCCAGCCATCACTGCTGCCCCTGTCGCTCTTGCTGATGGTGTGCTTCTCCCACACTCCAGTGAGGAGTCATCTGATAGGAAGTACAGGTTAGAGATTGGGATAGTTACTGAACTACAGTGTGGGACCATGTGTGAGTCCTTCCCTCCAGCAGTGCTGGCTGCCCTCTGGGCCTCTGGGTACCTCTGCCATCACCACCCCTTCTTCCTTCCACCTCTCCCAGAGCTGTGTGACGTGGTGATGAAGAGCTTGCAAGCCATACTGCCTGACTTTACTCTGGGCTTTGCTGAATTTTAGCTGTGTGGCTTCAGATGCATGTTTCATCTTCCAGGGTTGCTTTAACACAGTGCTAGAGACAGGATGGCTTAGACCCAAAGAAATTTATCATCTCCCAGTTCTGGAGCCTGGAAGTCTGAGACATGGCATCAGCATGAATAGGTTCTTCTGAGGGTCAGCAGGAAAGCTCTGCTCCATGTTCCTGTCTTTGGTCATTGATGACAATATTTGACATTCCCTGGCATATGGCAGCATAATTTGATCCTCTACACAGCATTAATTTTATAAGACACCAGTCATATTGGACTAGGGGCCTGCCCATTCCCAGAATGACCACATCTTAACTATAACTTTTAAGTTAATTTAATTATTTATTTTTTATTTTATGTGTATGAGTGTACTGCTTGTAGGTAGGTAGGTGCACCTGTGTCATGCAGTACCTGCAGAGGTCAGAAGAGGGTATTAGATCCTCCGGAACTGGAATTAGCTACCATGTGGGTGCTGGGAACTGAACCCAGGTCCTCTGTAGGATCAGCCAGTACTCTTAGCTTCAGAGCTGTCTCTCCAGCCCCCAACTTTTATTCTATTTTATGTTATTTATTTTTATTTATTATTATTATTATTATTATTATTATTATTATTTTGGTCTTTTTGAGACAGGTCTCCCTGGAGCTCCGGCTGTCCTGGAACTCACTATGTAGACCAGGCTGGCCTTGAACTCACAAAGACCCGCCTGCCTCTGCCTACACATTCTGAGGTACTGGGGCTTAGGACTTCATTCTGTGAATCTTGGTAAGATATAATTCAGCTCATTGAAAGCAACATTAAAAACTTCTCAGTGTCTCAGTTTTCTCAGTTATGTAGTGCTTAGTTTTCAGAGTTAGGTAAAGGTTCAGTCACTTAGAACACTTTTGAGACATCCTTGACACATAGCAGTTAGTAAAGGGGAGCCGTCTCCATTCCTCTCTTCTACCATGGTGCAGATACTGGGCCTGAATAGAATTTTTAGTTTAATACTTATGCATTAACACTCCTCCAACCTAATCAATAATTAAGATTTTTACACATATAAAATAATATAAAGCAGTACATGCTAAGTATTAAAGTCCTGAGCAGGTGATACTTCTGTTTAAAGTGATCCTGGAGGATATGTTAGAAAAGATGGGTGGGAGAGACAGATTTAAATCATTTTCTTAATATCCCTTTTGGTGTGTCTGATTTAGAGGAAAATTACTGGACTTTGAGCTTTCATTTCTTACCTATAAAATGATGATAATATGATAATGATTAAATGAGCCATGAGTAAAGTCTTGTCAGATGTCAAACATACAAGATGGGTAATAAACACTGAAAAATATATACCGATTATGCATACATCAGTCTGTTTTAAAAAATAATTTTATTGAATTTTTTGTGCATTTCATGCACTACATCTTGATCATAATTAAACCCTCTCCCTTAGCTCCAACTTCCCTCTGGATTTCTAGCATGTTAAGGCCTACGGAGTCTGTGACAGCATGCATCAGGCTGGTTTTAAGTGGAAGATGGTATATTGAAAATCTGGCCACAGGAGATCAGTAGTGTTATGTTCTAGAAAGTCAAAAAATTCTGAGCCCCTCAATGTACTGTTAATCTGTAAATTTCTTATTCCAAACTAAGAGAATGTTCTTTCTTCCTTTACATAAATATCTTAGAGAGGGTATAATTTTCAATTTACAGAATGGAATGTGCACTGACCTTTCCATAAACAGTTTGTACTGTGATAACAGTACTTTTGAGGAAATGGGTATTTTCATTAAACCTATGTTATAGTCTTCTTACAATATCTATCACACTTAGGATCATTAATTTTCAGAGAAAATATTCTCAGCCACAGCCAAGATTAGGATTATACTAAACATAATGCACTAAACCTTTGATGTTTGAATTGGCACTTCAGTATCTTGAATTGCTTCTTACAGCATGAATTTCTCATCTTTGGGACTGTCATAAATAAGTGAGAGTATTAATTGCTTTTCTGTTGCTGCGATAAGATGTAGAAGGGTTTATCTGGCTTACAGTTCCAGAGGGAATCCATAACGGTCCGGTGAGGAGTGGGGGAAAGGGGAGAGACATGGCGACAGGAACTGGAAGCAGAAAGACAAGCAAGTACAAGGAAATCAATCACATGCAGGGACAAGAAATCTGGCAAGTCTTAAGAATTCTCAAAGACTGCCCCAAGTACCATGCTTCTTTCAAAAAGGCCTCACCTTCTAAAACCTCCCCAAACAGCGCCACCAAATGGAGCAAAAAGGCCAAATACTCGGAGCCTATGGGGCACATACTCATTCAAAGTTTCACAATGAGCAATAAGAAAGTTTTTTTTTTTGTTATTTTTTTGTTACTATTCTTAAAATTACTACATGTGGGGGCTGGAGAGATGGCTCAGCAGTTAAGAGCACTGACTGCTCTTGCAAAGGACCCCGGTTCGATTCCCAGCACCCACATGGTAGGTAAGAACTGTCTTTAACTCTAGTTCCAGGGGAATATGAAGCCCTCTTCTGACCTCTGCAGCATTGCATGACCAACCTACACGCAGACAGTACACTCATACACATAAAAAATAATAAATAATAAAAAGAAAGTTATTGTCACAAGTAAATAAGATAATATAAGAGGTGCCCATCGTCAGGACCCAATATTTGTGGTTCTGGATACTCAGTGTCCTTTCTCTCTGAGGAGAATCCAAAGACAGGTGGAGGGCAGGGCTTCTCTCCTGCCTGAGTGCTCTTCAAGGAGGTAGATCTTTTTCTAATCTTCCATTACTGGCTGCAAGAGCATAAACACATGGTCAAAGAGTGGCCAATCAGATGGTCTTACGGGGCAGCACATGTTCAAGCCCCAGGTCATTTAAACATTGTTTAATGAGGCCTCCATCAAGTACCCATGGCCACTTATTTTAATTTCTGCATAAGTAAGCATAGTTTGCCAATAATTCTTAGAACTAATTTATAACTTTCTAAGAAATTCACTTTTGTTTATAATCATCAGAAAATGTTCATTTGTCTGCAGGCTTCTATTTTAAGTTGAAATAAATGTGAACATCCTTTTTGGTTAAAAAAGTGTCTGCTTGGTAGAAAGTAGAGTTTCTCCTGAATTTTAGAAAACTGGACAATTCAAAAAAGATCTTTTTTTTTTTTTTTGAGATGACAATAGAAATAAGATTTTTTTTTGATATGACAATAGAAATGTATTTCCTCGGCATAGAGAGCAGGGGCTCGAACATCTTGCATTTGAGAGCTTAGAAGCAGGGTATCTGAGAATATCTAAGGTACACACCATGATGGGCTGGGTACAGGTACTACAGCCTGGCTTCTAGCTTTTGAGGTGCACCTGAGCTCAATTTTCTATTGGACCAGTGACTTCTTCCCTCAGATCCTGACTCCACCAGAACTTAGCTGTAAATACCTCTGAAACCCACTGTGGAGAGCAGTAGGGACATCATGTACGTGTGCTTTCTTATTAAAGCACCGATTCCTAAGCATAAATCACCTAACAGCTCCTTATGGCTCCTGACCATTGATCAGATGGAAAATATTTTATCTTTAAATGATATTAGAAGCAATTTTGTTCAGTTAAATGCCATCTATTTTTGGAATGCTATACCATGACTTACAACCTGTAACTAAGAAAAGTCTACCACCACCACCACCACCAAAAACAACAACAACAAACAAACAAACAAAAACAAAATCCCAAACAGTTGTTACTTGCTTCTCCAAACTAACCTTATTGCCTGATCGGACACTCTGTAGGACTGTTTTCTTGATGAGTGAGCCTCAGTTTCTTACCACTCCTGCCCCCAAGATCTAGCCTGGGGGATGAGGTGTTTAGGAAAGGACATTCTCTCACCAATTGCAGAGGACTGGGGTTCGATTCCCAGCACCCACATGGCAGCTAAGAACCGTCTTTAACTCCAGTTCCAGGAGAATCCGACACCCTCTTCTGACCTCCGTGGCATTGCACGACACAGGTGCACCAACCTACATGTAAACAGTACACTCATACACATAAAAAATAATAAATTAATTAAAAAAGAAATGGAGAGTCTCATAATGTTGTTGAACACTGGCATGTCACTCTTTATATGAGAAGACATTTGTATCTCCTGGATTGCTGTGAACCCATTTTATAATTAGTATAATGGTTCAACTACTTGTTTAGTTGGAAAATTAGGATTTGGAGTGGGTATGAGATTAAGAGATTGGCAATCAGGGAAGACTAAATTAAAACAAATTTTATTGAAGTTTTCTGTATTTTATATAGAACATCTCATTCAATCTTCGCCCCCTTTGGAGCCCACCCCACTGGTACTCTTATATAGAACATCTCGATCAATCTTCATCCCTTTGGAGCCCGCCCCACTGGCACTCTTTATATAGAACATCTGGATCAATCTTCATCCCCTTTGGAGCCCTCCCCACTGGCACTCTTTATATAGAACATCTGGATCAATCTTCACCCCCTTTGGAGCCCTCCCCACTGGCACTCTTTATATAGAACATCTAAATCAATCTTCACCCCCTTTGGAGCTCTCCCCACCGGCACTCTTGCACAGTGCCTCCCACTAGAATTCATGCAAAGGCCTATTGTGTCAAGTCATCATCCCTAGAAGTTCCTCAGTGCAAGTTCGTCTGTTGAAGTCCAGAATCCTTTGCTTTAGAAGATCAGTTCTTCCTCACCCAGGAGTCATCAGCTGCCAATATTTCTTCTGTGAAAATTGGGACCTGCTACCCATTTCCACAGTTCTATGTTTTTTTTTTCTGCTCATTTGCATGGGTCTTGTGCATGCTTACACCACCACTATAGGATCATATGAACAGGATCTCAGAGGGGAGACTAAATTTTATTACTTTTATTACCAGCAAAATCTGAAACCTTAAAAAATCATACTGGTCCCCAACTATATAAAATCAAGGTAATTTTTCTTGCATCATCAATATTTAAAGTCCACTTGGTTGAGCATGTTGGAACACTTATGTCTTAAAGTGTGTGAGTTAACATCTGTGATCACATTTATAGTGTTCTATATAGTAAAATGCTTCAAAATCAGGGCATATGATTTCAGCAATGTGTACAGACATGTTTATAGAATAATCACAAAAGGTTAAATGAGATAAAATCTTTTTTAAAATAAAAATGTTGGCTCAAATTCCTTTGGTTTTGCTTTTTCAGTCTTCTCCTTCAATTTAAAATAATGTATTTTACTTAATAGTCTTTCCCTTCAATTCTTGAGCCTTTTAAAATTCACTTTCGTCTTAACCCTCTATACCAGAGACAGTCATAGTGCGCCTTCTCCTACCAACATTAACATGTACACCTCCATCTGAATGGAATATGGTAAAAGAAAAGCATGATCTTTCAAAAATAAACAAAGGAAAAATGAAAATAGGATCTAATAAAGAGAGTAGATTGAGCTGCACAGTGTTGTAGAAAAAAATAAGTTATTCCTTCTTGCATGATTGATATTTATTTATTTACTTATTTATTTATTTATTTATTTTTTGGTCTTTTTGAGACAGGGTCTCCCTGTAGCTCTGGCTGTCCTGGAACTCACTCTGTAGACCAGGCTGGCCTTGAACTCACAAAGATCCGCCTGCCTCTGCCTCCTAAGTGCTAGGATTAAAGGCATGCGCCACCATGCCCGGCCTATGATTGATATTTATAAGTCATTTGATAAGCCATTTTGAGACCCCTTTCTCTTTGTAGCCCACAGTTACCAGCTGCAGCACATTTACAACCTTCACTCAGTAATAATTCAGATTCCAGGCTTGGATTTTCTGGTTTGCAATTTTTTTTTTATTAATTTTATTTATTTCTGTATGTGTACGAATGTATTGTCTGCATGCAGGTCTGTGCACCCGTGTCGTGCAATGCCGCGGAGGTCAGAAGTGGGCGTCGGATTCCCCTGGAGCTGGAGTTCTCCTGGAGTTGGAGTTTCAGACGGTTCTCAGCCGCCATGTGGGTGCTGGGGATCGAACCCGGGTCCTCTGCAAGAGCGGTCGGCGCTCTTAACCGCTAGGCCATCTCTCCAGCCCCCCTGGTTTGCAATTTATAGATATCCTTGCCTCCAGATTTTAGAAAACTTCTTAGTAGGAAAAAATGGCAAAGAAGTCCTGTATCTGTTTTTCCCTTTTTAAAAATTGGCAAGTAAATACTATTAACATGGCAGTTCTTTCTTATAAGAAATGAGAAATGACACCAAGATCTTAACATATTCAGACTCAGTTTTTAGCCTCTTTCCATAGCTACCATGAAGTTCAAAAAACACAACTCTCCAAAAGAGTTGGCAAGAGCTTCTTAAAGAGGCATTTTGGCCAGTGTAGTGACTAGCCTTGAATCTTCCAGTCTTTGGTAACATGATGTGTTGAGAAGAGTTACTGCCCGGCAGCTTGGCTGCTCTACATTCAAACCACAACTCAGATAATTTCTCTTGATCTTGAACTTACAGAGCCCTGGCTTACTCTCTGGTGAAACACATAAACCAATGCTAAAATCATAGGGTCTTTTCCAGATCAATTAGGACTGAAAACAATAGTTAAGATTCATGGATGAATCTCCATGGTTGAGCTTTGCCAGACAACACAACCATAGATGAAGTGTCTGTGGACAAGCTGTCACATGAAGCAAGCCAGAGAAATGTGTATTTACTTCTCTACCTCATGCCATTACAGATTCTTAGAATATTCATAATGAGAACATAATAACCACATACTTCACAAAATCCCTTATAATTGAAGAATATCTTGATGGTTTCCATGTCTGTGTGTTTTGCTGTTATTATTAGTAATAATGTAATTATTATTAATAACATAACATTTTAAATTCTGATGAATTTCTATCTGCATTTAATTTTTTTCTTTGGCATAGAAGCCCAGAAATACTATTACTCAGTCAAGGAATGGAAACATTTTAAAGCCAATTTGCCTTCTAAATTGGTTTCCCTGATTGATAGATTTCATTCCATCTTTACCAAAATAAATATTATAATTTAATCTATTTCTAGTTTATAGGCCTAGAACAATATTTTGTTTAATTTAAGATATGAAAATTATTAATGAATTGAAAAATAAAAATTAGTGGTGATTTGAACT
This sequence comes from Rhizomys pruinosus, assembly GCA_009823505.1. Taxonomy (NCBI): domain Eukaryota; kingdom Metazoa; phylum Chordata; class Mammalia; order Rodentia; family Spalacidae; genus Rhizomys; species Rhizomys pruinosus. Next base: position 5,274,207 of record VZQC01014736.1, on the reverse strand, counting down.
TCCTATTCTGAGAATTGTCAATGTCTTTTTCCTGCTTACATATTATTGCTTTGGCATTTTTCTGGATTTGTAGGGTTTTTTTTTGGTGTTTTCGAGACAGGATCCCCCTGTAGCCCCAGCTGTCCTGGAACTTGCTCTGTAGACCAGGCTGGCCTTGAACTCACAAAGATCTGCCTGCCTCTGCCTCCCAAGTGCTAGGATTTGGATTTGTGTTTTTTAATTAGTAAGAGTATTAAATCTTTGTTCCTTGCAATGAAATTCACACCTCACTTCCTCCTTTTAATTCAGTTTATGATAATTTTAAGATTCACAAAATTTAAATTTTTATGCTACAAAAATATCAAAGCTTTCTTCAGTACAACTATTGTTTGTATGCTTCAAAAGTCCTTTACCTCCCAGAGATCAGAAACATAGGCGCTTTCTTCTAAATTTACTTTTAGTTTGACTTGTTCAGTTTGATTCTTGGGTCAGTCTTGACTTTTCTTGAATGTATAGTGTAAGAGGAAGAAGAGAATTTTCTTTAGACTGTAAAGATGGGTCCCTAAGCCAGGCGTGGTGGTGCACGCCTTTAATCCTAGCACTTGGGAGGCAGAGGCAGGTGGATCTTTGTGAGTTCAAGGCCAGCCTGGTCTTACAGTGTGGAGTTCCACGAACAGCCTGGGGTACTGGAGAGCTCTGTCTCGAAAAGACGCAAAAAAGAACAAAATAAAAAAAAAAAAAGATTGGGTCCGTATACTCAGGTCCTATGAAAACAAAGGAACAAAGACAGTTAAGGCAAATGAGGGCCAAGAAATTAAAGTAGTGGATTTTCTTCTCGGGAACACTATACAAAGGAAAGACACTTGGAAAACTTTCATAAACTTAATTTAGCTCAGGATTTTTTAAACACAAGGAAATCTTACTCCATTTTTCTTAGTTATACAAGGCAAATCATACTACTTTATTTCAGAATATTTCTGTTGATAAATGAAAACTTTGAGCTCTAGTATTCTCTCTCTCTCTCTCTCTCTCTCTCTCTCTCTCTCTCTCTCTCTCTCTATACCTCATTTGACCACATAGTCACCATTAACTCCAGGTGAGTGAGGATCCTCTATCTGAGAGACAAAGGGTTGCTGGCCTAATTCCCTACCACCCTGCAAGTTAAGATTGCAGGAAGGGATCCTGACTGAGACTGAGAAGTATATACATAAACAAATCCCCAGCCAATGCTTGATTTGAATAGATATATGGGAGTCAGGGGCAGAATTGACCAGATGCTGGACCATATGATAAACACAGAGGATCATTGTGTGGTATAAAAACTGGGCATTTATATGGTACAGCTGGCCATGCATAATCTTCTCCTAATTTATAAGGCAAGAGCATCTGCTCTCTAGCTGCCTCTCTTTCCAATTTCCTAACAGCCTTACCTTTGAGCCTCTAGTGAGTGGAACAGCCCCATGATGCTTCAGGGAAGAAGGGAGGATCACCTCCGGGGAGAAATGACACAGCTCAGAATCTTGCTTTTCAGATAAAGGAGGAAGAAAGCCTTGGATTCATGGTCTTTTCTTGGACTCTAGATCTCATTGTGATGCAGCCTTTTCTTTTGGAGAATGGTATTTTGAAATCAGTTTTTGCATGAATCATCTTGGGCTACCATCCCTGGATAAGGTCTTTTTGCTCCTTAATCTATAAGAGGAGAACTTAGATCAAATGAAGGCCTTGATTACTTCTAGTGAGAGTTGGGGTTAGTTTCTGGTTAATTCACATTAACTAGTACTTATGGGAGTCACACAGGCAAAAAGGAAGCAGATCCATAATGCCTTCTGTAATGGTTAACCTTTACTGTCAGTTTAATTGAAGTTAGAATCACACAAGAAACCTCTGGGTCTATCTGCGAAGGCATTTCCAGAAAGGTTTAAATAAAGGAGAGAAGACCCACCTAAGGGGGAGCAGCACCGTCTCTGGAGGCCTGGACTGAAAGAAAAGGCAAACGCAGATGACACAAGCCTTCTCTTTGTTCCCTGACCGGATGCAATGTGACCCTCACCTCGCCCCACAGACAGCCATGCCTTCCCTGTGAGGGTGGCCTGTACCCTCAAATTCTGAGCCCAAATATACCTTTTCTCTCTTAATCTGCCTTTTCTTACAGGAATTTTCTCACAACAGGAAAAAAAAATCACTAATACACTTTCTTAGCCTTATAACCTGCCCACCCCAGCCACGACAGGGCCTGTCTGTCTGTTCTTTGCTTCTCTCACTGTATTCTTTCTACTGCCAGGGAAGGTTGTATTAGGTGACGACACACCCCTCCCTATGTAATAGACTAGGTCCAGGTATCCACTGACTTTCCCTTTAGACCATATTGGTTGATGGAGGCTTAGAAGATTTTTTAAGAGAGTTTTTAAAATTCAAAGGAATGAACATTGTAAGGGTGAGATTTCATCTTCTGAGCTATATACATAGAATAATGGAAATAAGAGGGCAACTTGACCCCTAACGACACTGAGAGGAAGCCCACTGGTCCAGGCATAGAAGGGGCATCAATTCTTATTCTGCCACTCATAGAACCTTGTCATGCTGGCTATGGCACTTAGCCTCTCTGAGTTTGTATTTCTAGAACTTTCTAGTGGGGGATAAGATCTCCAACTCATTTTATAAAAAAAAAGATATAAGGCATTAGACAAACACAAGTAGCAACAATTGGATCTTTGAGGACATAGGGAATAATAAGGTTATAAGTCAGATGACATAATTATCATTTAAAGCAGGATGTTTTGGAGAGAGAAGGAAATGAAGACTGTGTGGACTGTTGGGATAACAGCAGATTATCCAGAGGAAGCCTGCATATAGTGGTCTCCTTGGCCATAAGAGGTACTAGAAGCTATGAAATTTGTCACAATGGAAACAGAATCACTCATGTGAACAGCAGCAAAAATTAAAGAAACAGGATTCTCATGCATGAGTGCCTGGGAGTAACTCACAAACCACTCTGCCAAAGTAGCACAAACACCACTGTAGCTTTATACAAAACAATGCTTCTGTAAGGCCATCGGCCAACAGACCATCTGTTTGACTCAGGCTGGTGCCACCCTTGTTATATTAGTCCTGTGGCCAAGGGTTATTGTCTTACGTAATCCTCATGTCACCTTTACCACTTCCCCTGAGCCAGCCTCTGAATGTGCTCAGTTTATATGGTGTGCATACCTACTAGCATACTCCTAAGCATGCATAGTCCCATTGCTGGGCCATTCTAGTTCCAACTAAATACTGTTCTTTGAAAAATCTCTCCTTGTTATTTAGGTTGATAAAGCCATATGCTTCAATTATTTATTGTACCAGCTTTTTCTTTGATCAATATCATACTTCTAAAGAGGACACAAAAACAAACAAAGGAATAAATAAATAATAAATAAATATAGGAGCTTTTCAAGCATATGTTAAGAGTTTAAGGAAACTAAGCGTGTTCAAAATACTCAGTGACTTTCAAGTTGCATTCAGAGACTGATTAATGTTGTCCCTTGACCAAGAAACATACTGGCTATTTGTTGCTTCCTTGAATATTTTGCCATCCCCAGGCAATGGCATTGGTGGTGAAGTAGCAAAGACTTATGGTAAGTGGATGAAATGGTTTCTGCAATGCTTTGCGTATTGTGAGCAAGTGTTAGGGCAAAACTTTGACCTTGTTGGTCCTTTTTTACCCTCTCCTTCAACTGTCCCCTTTTCTCTTGGAACCTGCAGGCATGTCATTATGCCTGCATAATGTCCCCCAAACTCCTCTGATCATAAGAATCACCAGAGGTACTCTACAAAGGCTCTAAGTCAGAAAGTTTCAAATGAACATAGCTTATCTGTAAAGTTGACCAAGTTTCCAGTTGATTCTTATGATCACATGAGTCTGAGACAAATGGATTTAATAAACATGAAAGTAGAAAGATGCTCTCGTGATCATTTGGTAGTTCTTAAAGTGGAGCTCTCCAACCAGGGCTGCAGCTGTCACCTTGGGACTTGTTATAAATGCAAATCATCGCAGAGAGAACCGGAACTCTGGACATGGAGCCTGCTGCTTATGTTGTAACCGTCCCCCAGGTCCTTCTCATGCGGTTACTCCAGGGTGGGAAATCAGAAGGTAAGGGGCTGTGGTCCTCAGCTTCCTCCCCTGTTTCCCAGAGTGAGGAGTCTGATCTGCAGGCAAGGGCTCTGGTTTGCCAAGAGGACTACTGAAAGTCAACAGGGTCCGAAAGAACTAGGCCCTGTGGCAACCTGGAGCCTTAGTGTTTAATGGTGACTCTCCACTGAGAAATCCCCTGAGAGCCCAGCCACCAAGAGGGCCTGGTTCCCTCTAGACACGAAGACATTTCACTCTCTAAGTAGTTTCAGCTCTGCTTTCGGTGGTTAGCGCCTGCTCATTCTCAGGGTGTTTGATGTAAGACTCTTCTAATTATTACCACAGAAGAAGCATCTGAAATTGTCACCTGTGGCAGATATTGCTGCAGTCTAATCCCATATCTTCCTTTCACATTGGTGAGAAAGAACAAGCGGTCAGCAGACAGTTCCACCATTCGTAATCTGTTAATCTCCAGCCTTCTCAACCTTTCACCAGCTGGTTCCAAGTTTTCACATAGAGTACAGTAAGCGAGTACAATATGTACTGTCACTTATTAATATTTTTAATTTATTCAGTTTCAGAAAACATATTTGGGGACTGGAGTGATAGATGGCTCAGTGGTTAAGAATGCTGGATGCTCTTGCAGAGGACCAGACTTTGGTTACCAGCACCTACATGACAGCTAACAACCTTCTGTAACTCCAGTTACAGGGGATCTGATGCCTTCTTCTGATCTCCTTGGGTACTGCATCACACAGATGCAATTACATATGTGCAATACATTCATACACATAAAGTAAAAAAAATATGTAAAATAAAACCAAAAACCAAAAACCAGACTCATTCAGAATTTGAAATTAGCAAGGTAGTTATGAAGATAGTACAGTTCAGATATACCCCACATGTGCTTCCCCCTATTATTAGCATGATATGTTAGCAGGGTATACTTGCCATAATTGATGACCTAAAACTGATAGATTAACTTAAGTCTCTCTTTTTAAAATTCAAATATTCTTAGTTTTACCTAATGTTCTTTTTCTGTTCCTGGATATCATTTAGGGACAACACACTAAAGTTAACCAGCACATTATATTTGGGCTCCTATCTAGACCTACTGATAAAGAACTGATGTAAAATAGTGGTTCTCTGGTTGCTGTCATTGTTGTTTAAAGACATTTGTCCCTGACTTAGATTTTGCCAGAATCTAAGAAGTGTTGACAAGCTAACTTATTAGCTTCTAGGTAGGATAAAAGGTTACATCTCCTATACTTCCTGATAACTCTTTTCTTGTTCAGTGAAACACTAGTAATGATGAAGTCTACTAAATTCATAAAGTTAGAAAATTGTAAAATCTGTCTTAAAAAGTGATTGCTAAAATCTAGCAGTTTCATAAATTTATGAATATAGGGGCTGGAGAGATGGCTCAGTGGTTAAGAGCACTGGCAGGTCTTACAGAGGAGCCAGGTTCTGTTCCCAGCACCCAGTGGTGGCTAACAACCATCTGTAACTCCAGTTCCAGGGAATCTGATATGCTCTTCTGGTCTCTGCCAACATTGCACACGTGTGGTGCACTTACATACGTGCAAGCAAAAACACTCATGCACATAAAATAAAAGTAAATTGAAAAAATTTTAGAAAGATTTGAGTTGAACTTAATTAAAATCAAGATATTTGAAGTTATAATTTTATAAAGCATTAGTTAAAAATTATAAAATCTTCACTTTTTTCAGTCAAAGAACTCATTTATGTAGGCAATATTAAACCAGGAGTGTTATTGTACTGGAATCCATCCTGGAAAGAAATTTACTTCAAAGTGTCAGTGAGTAAGAATAGCCAAGTTCTACTGCCTTAAAGTGTATTTGCAGAAAATAAACAGGTTTATCCAAAGAATGACTGTCTGATGACAAAATTTTAAATGCCAGCATGAGATCAGAACTCCTTCAGTCACCTTGTGAAGTAGGCACCTGTTGTGTAGATTCATAGGTTGAGACAAGGGCTCTCTATTTTGCTCCCTGTCGAACATTCATGATTTAGAATTAGCACATAGGTGGCATTTTTAAAATGTGTCAAAAGATTGTGATTAAGTGATATGTGTTAGAGGATTGTGATTGAATGAATGAAGGATTACACTTTAGCCATGTTTCAATTTCAGTTTTATTTTTTTATTTATTTTTTAATTTAATTTATTTTTTATGTGTATGAATGTACTGTTTGCATGTAGGTCTGTGCACCGTGTCGTGCAATGCCTCGGAGGTCAGAAGAGGGCGTCGAATTACCCTGGAACTGGAGTTCTCCTGGAATTGGAGTTTCAGACAGTTCTCAGCCGCCATGTGGGTGCTGGGGATCGAACCCGGGTCCTCTGCAAGGGAAGTCGGTGCTCTTAACCGCTAGGCCATCTCTCCAGCCCTCAATTTCAGTTTTAGAAAGGTCCCCACAGAGGGCATGAATCTCAACAGGAAGTCTGTGCAAGCCTTGACAGTAGACACACAGCCAGAGCCCCTACCTATGCTTTCCAGAAAATAATTAGTCTTGTTCTGGAAAATGAAATTGGCTTATTAATTGTACCAGGGGCAGGTTGAAAGCCTGACCATGGATTCCATGTGACCATGTGATATAAGCATCCCATCATGGGTCGGTGCTCTTTGGACTTTCAAGCCATGAGGCAGGAGAAGGTCTCATGAGTGGGTATAGTCATGTTCTTTGGAACTTACTTAAAGCCAAATGGACCCCATCTTGACCATCTCAATGCCAGTTTGGAAGGTAAATTGGATGAGTATGCATGACTAAGCAGTCCCATGTCTCTCCAGACTTTGTTGGTTATGAGATTGTGTGTCACTAGTTGCCATGAAACAGCCCTGCCCTGCAATCTTCCATCTGCAGCCCCCACTGAACCTCAGAGTCAAAACAAGTGACTCAAGATTATGCTACCTATCTTTTTGAGTCTCCAAAAATCCCCTCTGCTGTCCCTTGTCAGAACATACTCTGGGTTTGCCCTTGGCTGTGTGCCAACAGCGTCATTCTAATTCTTAAACAAACACTTTCTTTGTTTGTAGTATAGCTTTATTCTTTTCTGGCTTATAATTCTGTATCATAAACAGTCTGAAGGATAGTTAGAATCAATGGACAAGGGAATATATCCTGAACATGTGACCTACTCTTTCCCAGACATATCAGTGCTTCAATGTGCTCATGAGGAAGTGCCTATTAGGGGATGGAGGTCTTGTGTAGCTGTGATAGTTGATACTGATTGCCAACTGGACAGGGCCTATAGTCACCTAGAGACAAAGCTCTGGACAAGTCTGTGAGGGAGTTTCTAGATTCGGTTGAGGTAGGAATACCCTAAATGTGGGCACACTGAATGTTGGCAGCACAATACCAAGAGCTGGGATCCTGGACTGAATAAAAGGAGAAAGCCAACAGAGCACTAGTGTCAGTCTGTCTCCCCATCCTGACTATGGCTGCAATGTGATCAGTTGCCTCACGCTTGCTGCCATAATGGTCCACCATGATGGACTGTGCCCTCAGACTGTAAGCCAAGGTTGCTTTTGTCAGGTATTTTGTCAAAGCAATGAGAAAAATAACTAATACAATGGCTTAGCAGCCTAGCTTCCTCTTCTTGAGGTTAACTTGGCTGTTTCTAGTCTTAGTATTCCATCTGCTATTGGCAGTAGCAACTTGTGAACATCTTGCATGTTGGTATGTTGTGGAGGGGGGAACAGTGATTTGTCCCAGGGGAGTGAACACATTTAGGTTTGGTTTGGTTTCCATAGCCTGTCATGCTTCTGTGTAGTCTACAGCATGCCAGTGAGGGTTTACTGAATGTTTCATTTGCCTTCATGTTTCATCATACAACACTACTTCTGACAAAAGAACTCAGACTTAACTGACTTCGGGTTTATTTGTTTCTGTAACTGGAACACCAGAGTTTGTGTTGCCTGTTATTACAAAAGCTAATGAACAGAGACAGGACTTGAACATTCAGGTTGAGCCTTGATTAGAGAGCCAGAAATCTGAGAAGGCAACAGATTAGCATCCTACATATCTGCCTTGTATTTCTTCTTCAGCTAGTAGACATTTTAGGGAATGGGAACTAAGGGAATGGGAACTAAGCATTCCATGTTGACCATGCCCCTCTGGTCAGGTGCTCAGTCAGCCTGAGATCCTGGCATTGCTGTTTCTCTTATTGTCTCTTATATCTGTCTTGTTATCAGTTATTTCTGTGCAGCTGAGTTTGCATGCTTCAAGGCTGCTGGGGCTTGGATTTCTCCCAGGTATCACCTGGGGTAGGGGTTAACTCACAAAAAACAAAGCATTGGTAGTGTACCCCTGTTGAGCTATTTACAATGTATATGTGTATATTCCTTTCTACAATATGAAGTTCAAATGAGCCCCTTCAATACAGAACATGAAAGTGCCCCAGCAAAGCCTCCTATTCCCTATAATTTCCCACTGTCAGGAATAACTGTTAGAAGATCTGTCTTCCTCCCTCCTCTTTCCTCCTTCTCCTCCCCTTCCCCCACATTCCTCCATCCCTCTGTTCTTTGTTCCCTCCCTCCCTCCCTCCCTCCCTCCCTCTCTTCCTTCCTTCCTTCCTTCTTTCCTTCCTTCCTTCCTATATTCCTACCTCTGTTGCTTTTCCCAGCAGAGACAATTTCATGAGCCATCTTAATCTTTTGTTAGATCTCAACAACTTTAATTCTATCTTGTGAAAGCAACCCAGTTTTTGACAGATGAGGCATTTGTACTGTATATTCCCCTGGCAGAGGGGTTATGCTTCCTGCCAGTTATCTGAGTCAATGAAAACTCTCAGAGTTCTTTTCTTGTACCCAGGTCTTCAAACTGACATGTTTCCTGCTTGCATGTTTGCTACTGGCCTTATGTTTTTTCTTCTGTGATTGGCAGGTATCTTGAGGTCACTTTAAAAAATTAGGTTAGGTAGGAAGATAGCACTCTGAACCTGTTCTTTGCCAGCAGCTTCTCCTTGGCTGGGTCTTAACAGGCCCTGGAGAATGTCTATGAACAAGGGCTTTATCTCCTGCAGCTTGGGGCTTGTTATCAGTTGTCCTTTCAATCTTGCAAGTCTCATCCTTTTGGATCTCTGTTTTTTCCCCATCTCTGCTTGCAGACCTGCCACAGCCTGCTTTAGTTTTGAAAAAAAAAAACTTTTGCAAATAGCAAGACAGCCACTCCACCTCAACATTCTGAGGACTTCCAGTGGCTTCCGTTGAAGTAACAGAAAGGATCCACCAATTGTAGATGATGCTTTTTATGAAATAGGACAACAAGGGAGCCATCAACCTTTTAGTCCAAAATACTTGAATCTCCATCACCATTGATGCCCTCACTGTCCTGGTTTTATTCCCTGTTGCTGTGATGAAATACCTGGACAAAAGCAACTTAGCAGGGAGAAGGGTTTTACTCACAAGTCTAGGTTATAGTCCACCATTGTGAGGAAGTCTAGATATCAGGAACTTGAAGGAGTTAGTCACACCAGCAGTTACAAGCAGATAGAGAATGCAGGCATGTATGCTGTGCTCACGTCACTTTCTCCTTTTTCATATAGTCCAGGACCCAAACCCAGGGAATAACAACACTCACTTTTAGGTGAGGTCTTCCCACATCAATTAACACAATTAAGACCATCTCCCACACAATCCCTCATTGATACCATCTTCCCAGGTGATTCTCGACTGTGTCAAGTTGACAAATAAGACTAACCATCACTTTTACTGTACCAATGCCTCACTTTGAAGTCTAGTTATGGTTGTGCCATGCTGCCTTTCTGTGTTATTAGAGTAAGTACCAAGCTGCTGTCAATAGAATGCAAAGTTCTCTAGTTTAATTTGATAGATATTTCTTTCTTACCAACATTGAACTACTCTGTAGGTTCTGCTCCATGAAATCATTCAGGACCCATATGAGTGAAGAAGCCTTCATCAAGCAGCTTCAAGGCTTCTGCAGAAATAGAAAAATCAGGAGTAATTCTAAAGTAAACATCTTTCCAATGATGAATAGGCAAGTATCTGCCATTCCATTCATTTCTATTCAGTGAGAACTAAAGTGTATGTACCAAGTTGCAAAAGAAGCTAAAAAGTGTCTTAGGTAGGGTAGCCCTACCCTGAAAACGATGAGGATGATTTTGGAGAGAATAATCATTAATCTTTCATGTAGCAAATGAAAGCATTATTCTTTAATATCTGTGTATTATATGACTCAAGAAATATGCTATGGCTTTTCAGTGTCTTCGTGGTGAGTTTTTAAGGTGGTCACCAACTTACTGCTCTTATAGCCCTCCTATACTGTATATATGTATTATATTATATATACATAGAATGCATTATATGCTATACATTATATATTTACACATAGTATATAAAGATAATAGACCTTAATAGACATTATTATATAACTTATATGCAGTATATATAGATAGGCTTTAATAAACATTTGTGCCTTGTAATTTTGATAGCTGTACCCAGTCTGCCTTCTGAAGGTGCATGTCAGGATGATCAGCCTCAACTCAGGACATACTGTTCTGGCTTTCCCACAGATTGTTAAGAGCTTTTTTTTAAAAAAATCTTTTCTACACAGGGTCTCCCTGTAGCCTCAGCTGTCCTGGAACTTGCTCTGTAGATGAGGCTGGCCTTGAACTCACAAAGATCTGCCTGCCTCTGCCTCCCAAGTGCTAGGATTAAAGGTGTGTGCTACCACACCCAGAGATAAGAGCATTTTATTAAGCTTTGTAGTTTTTGCCAAATTTTAAGTATGTAATGATATCTTTCCTAAATTTATTTTTCATTCTTTAATTATATCCACAATTTTTCCTTATCAAATAATTTTATTTCTTCTTTCAGAAGTGCTTCTTCTCAACCTTTGTTTTCTTTTCCTGTTGGGTTTCTGTTTTTTATTATAATTTTTATGAGCACTTTGTAGATGCTTCTTTTCCAAATGCTCCATTCTTGAACTTCCATCTATCCACAGGTAGACAAGTTTGTGTGTCAAATCATGCTGTAAACGGAGTTTCATCACAGCACAGGCCACTTTGTGTTCTTACATAGTCTATGACTGCTTTTGTGCTATGGCACACACAAGTGGAGTAGTGTTTGACAAGTATTCTATGACCCTGAGCCTAAATACTCTCTAAGCTTTTACAGAGAAGTTTGCTGACTCCTACCAAGGCCCCTAAATATTCTCTAGTGTTGTGGATTTCACACTGACATTTTGAGAATGTTCCTCAGGTTTTTCAAGTTCATAAGTTTTGAGAAACATTTAGTGTGGAATACTGAAAGGTGTGCTTCTCACGCAGCCCCCTTTCACCTCTTCTTCATTTCTTTCCCCTTCCCCTCCACATCCAGACACCCCAAAACCAAAGTCTTAGAGAGAAACATACAGGGGCTTTCCGAGAAGCCATGTTTGGTTATGCAAACCCTGCATGATTCCTTAGATGTAATAACACTTTCTTTTAAATAGTAGTTTGTTGAGATAGCTCTCATGTAGTCCAGGCTGGTCTTGAACTCCGTATTGCCAAGGATGATTTTTATTTAATTCTTGATCCTCCTCCATTTAACTCTTGAACCTCCCAAGTACTGGGATTATAGACATGCCTGGATTTACGTGATACTGAGTCTCAAATCCAGGGTTTTAAGTATGTGATGTAAGCACTCTACCAACTGAGCAATTTTAAATTGTAAAAATTTTAGGAAAAAAAAAGTCGTATTATCTGTGAAAAAGATTCTCCTTAGAAAGCAAGCATGACGTGCAAAGTTATATGAATCTATGCACATATATTTGCATAATGATGTATGTGTCTGTGTGTGGAGTAGTTTTTATGTACATAGACACAGATACACACACACATATATATATATGTATATATATATATATATATATATACCTACATGCAGACAGTTAAAAAAAAAGTTTGATCCAAAATGGTATTTCTAATATATGTACATACTAGAATGTACATATATTAGAAATACCATTTTGGATCAAACTTTTTTTTTTTGTCTTTTCGAGACAGGGTCTCCCTGTAGCCCCAGCTGTCCTGGAACTCACTCTGTAGACCAGGCTGGCCTTGAACTCACAAAGATCCTCTTGCCTCTGCCTCCCAAGTGCTAGGATTAAAGGCGTGCGCCATTTTTTTTAACTGTCTGCATGTAGGTTTGTGCACCTGTGTCGTGCAATGCCATGGAGGTCAGAAGAGGGTGTCAGATTCCTCTTGAACTGGAGCTAAAGATAGTTCTCAGCCACCATGTGGGTTCTGGAGATCAAACCCGGGTCCTCTGCAAGAGCAGTCGGCGCTCTTAACCACTAGGCCATCTGTCTAGCCCTGGATCAAACTTTTTTTCAGACAGCCAATCTCTTGTTTTTGATAGATATCCCAAAGAACAAGGCCACCCTAAAACCTATAAAAAACCAAGAAATAACAGATTATCAACTCCAGATTTTACTTTTAATGTCAATTTCATTGAGTTTGAACTACGCTTTTGTGTTCCACTTGGCTTCACTGGATCTATCTTAAAAGCTTATTTTTGTCTCTACCTCACGCCACCTTGCTAGGGTACAGTCAGGTCTCATATCATGCAGGTACCAAACAGCACAGTAAGGCAGTGCTCATTTTCCACACTGTTCTCTCCATTTCTCAGGAAATGGGTTTCCTCACCTTGTTAAATTTCAGGCAAATGCTAATATAAACAAAAGTTTTCCCCCTAAATGTTAGTATTGTTTAATTTGCTAAATGAAAAGGAATTGTTTTCATGTTACATTGCTGGCCTGAAACCTTCTTATGCATGGATTAGAATTTAAAATTTCTTCATGACTTGTAAAACAGAATTGAAATATACCTATCATCATTGTGTATGCATCTCTAGATTGAGGTCAAAGATTTTAAGGGGCTAAATTTCATTTAATAGGTGTATATGTTGGCAATAGTATTTTGGATTATGGAACTAATACTTTTTCTTAGAAATGTTTAGTGATTACTCACAATGTTTGCTCTGAACACATGAACTGTAGAAGGTAGTGGTTGGCCATGGCCTCTCTGCATGAATATCATTCACGTTCACTGTATGGCAGCTATGTGCTCAATGTCCAGTTTCAAAAGTGCCTTTGACTCATGTGCAGAGAATATGGCTCGTAAAACATTTCTCAGGGGGCTGGAGTAATGGCCTGGCGGTTAAGAGCGCCGACTGCTCTTGTAGAGGACCTGGGTTCGATCCCCAGCACCCACATGGCGGCTGAGAACCGTCTGTAACTCCAATTCCAGGAGAACTCCAGTTCCAGGGGAATCCGACACCCTCTTCTGACCTCCGCGGCATTGCACAACACGGGTGCACAGACCTGCATGCAGACAGTACATTCATGCACATACAAAAATAAATAAATAAAATTATTAAAAAAAACACATTTCTCAGTATGTCTGCGAGAATGTTTCTAGAGATGATTAGCATTTGAATTAGAAGACTGAGTGAAGAAGCTCCATCTTGAGCAACACGAGTTATCTAATTGCTAAGAACAAAAGGGTAAAAGAAGGTCTAAGCTCCTGCTTCTGGAGCCAGCATATCCTTCTTTTCCTGTTGCTGAGTGTTAGCCTTCTGCTTTTCTGGCCTTTTATCTCTGGGTCTCTGGGACCTAAACCTGTGGGTCTACATCATTATCAGGTCTTCTGCCCAGGACTGACGGTTATCAAGCTACAGATCCAGACTGAGTTACACTATGAGATTTCCCCACTCTTTAGCTGGTAGATGCCATAGCGTAGCACTTTTTAGCTCCGTGGTAATGTGAACAAATTTCTATGAGGAATTTGCTCTTTTTTTGCCCTCCCTCTAGAACTGGAGTTACAGACAGTTGTTAGTTGCCATGTAGGTGCTGAGAACTGAAACCAGGTCTTCTTGTAAGAGCAGCCACTCATCTCCCCGGCTCTGGGAATCTGCTCTTATATGTTTCCATCTGCCATACTGGTTTTATTCCTTAGAGAATGCTGATGTAAACAGCATTTTAAAAATATTTTAAGATTTTTAAGATTCACACTGGTTGCTTCATGTGATACAGATTAGTTTACTGATTCATCTTATGGCTTTAATAACTTAATTTTATCACTAGTAACAATTATTTCTGATGCGGATTATACAGTTCTAGGGATCAGTAACTATCTAGGAGACGAATAGCCAGTGATGTGTTTTATATAATTCATAAGTTAAGAGTGGGATTTACACTGTCTAAGGAATCTTTAAAAAGAAAACTATGACACAGATATCACATGTGGCCTGAAAAGTCTAGATATTTACTGACTCCCATATAGAAACTTTTGACACAAATACACTGTCCTAGTCTGTCTTCCGTTGCTGTGACAAAACACTCTGACTGACACCAACTTGGGGAGGAAAGGATTTATTCAGCTTACATCTCCTGGGTCACAGTTCATCACTTAGGGAGTCCAAGGCAGGAACTCAGGGCAGGAACCTGGAGTCAGGAGCTGAAGCACACACAGGCCATAGAGGAATGCTGTTCACTGGCTTGCTCCCCTGGCCCATGCCCAGCCTGCCTTCTTATACCATACACAACAACCTGCCCAGGGTGGCACCACTCATTGTGGGCTGGGCCCTTCCACACTGCTCGATCATCAAGACAATACTCCACAGATGTGGCCACAGGCCAATCCAATGGAGCCAGTTCCCCAATTGAGGCTCCCTTAACCCAGGTGTGTCAAGTTGACACTAAAGCTATCCAGCACACACACACACACACACACACGCACACACACACACACACACACACACCCACAGCATATTCTTATCTCACTTAATGGTCTGAGTCTGATGGAATATAAACAAAACTGGAAAAAGTTTTAATTATTTTCCAGCACAGCTTGTGACACTATTTCAGGCAGACTCTGTAGCTTTCTAGACACCTGACATATTAAAAATTCTTGGGTATCCCCATAAATATGGTCATATAATTTTTTGATAAGAATGTCAAGATCATTTCAATAAAGGAAAAGACAGTCATTTCAGCAAAATTATAATGGGAAAATTAATATACACATGCAGAAGCGTGATTTGGAACTCTTACTTTGTATTATATCTATGTTAACTCAGAATGGATCAAAACCCTAGCTGGAGGATCTGAGTCTCTATAAAAGTCTAAGAAGAAAATTTAAGAGAAAACACCCATAACAAAGGAAAAGATAATGGGCGTTTCAGTTTACATCAAAATGAAAAGCTTCAGTTAAAGAACAATTCCAGGTAAGGGGCGTGGCTCAGTTACAGAACACTTGCTTTGCATGTATTCCACCCTGGTTTCCATCCAACAAAAACAAACTTCCAAAGACAAAAAGCAGACAAACAGGAAATAGCACAATCAACAAAGTAAAAAGGCAACACACAGAATGGGAGAGAAACCTTACAAGAAATTAATATCCAGAATATGTAAGAAAGCACAACCCTTGACAAATGGGACCTCATTAACCTCAAAAGCTTCCATATATCAAAAGAAACAATCAAGGAAGTGAAGAGAAATCCCACAGAGTGGGAGGAAACCTTCACCACAGAAACATCTGACAAAGCATTGCTTTCCAGAATATATAAACTACTCAAAAAACAAAGAAGAAAGAAAACAAATGACCCACTCAAAAGATGGAGCAAAGAGCTGAACAGAGACTTCACAAGTGAGGAAATAGAGATAGCTGAGAAACATCTTAAAATGTGTTCAACTAATTGAACACTAATAATTAAGGAAATGCAAATTAAAACCACTTTAAGATATTATCTCACTCCAATAAGACTGGCTAGGATCAAGAAAACAAATGATACCAAGTGCTGGAGAGGTTGTAGGGAAAGGGGAACACTCATCCACTGCTGGTGGGAATGCAAACTCATACAACCACTATGAAAGCAGTGTGGAGAACCCTTGGAAGACTTGGAATGAAGTTGCCACCTGACCCAGCCATACCACTCCTGGATATGTACCCACAAGACTCATCTTACCACAGAGATACATGCACAGCCATGTTTATTGCAGCTCTCTTCACAATAGCAAGGAGCTGGAACCACCCAAGTGTCCCTCAACTGATGAGTAGATAGAGAAAATGTGGTACATCTACACAATGGAGTTCTATGCAGTGGTAAAGAAAGATGACATCATGAACTTTGCAGGTAAATGGATGGAACTAGAAGATATGCTAAGTGAAGTAACACAAGTCCCAGAAAAACAAATGATGAATGGTATCCCTCATCTGTGGATGCTAGCACCAATTACCTAATTGTATGGCAAAATGAGCAACATTAATGTGATCTGAAAACAACTGTGTTCTTGTAGAATCCCTTAAAAAATAAACAAATAAAAAAAAAAAAAAAAGAAAGCACAACCCAACAACAACAGCAACAGCAGTGGACTTGAGTAGGAATTTCTTCGAAATGGTGTGCAAATGACCAATAAGTTCACAAAAGCTGCCCAAGATCATTAATCACTAGGGAAATGCAAGTCAAAACTGTAATTAGTTACTACCTTATACTCTTTAGGATGGCTACTACAGAAGAAAAATATTCCCACATAATAAGTGTTGGAGAGGATGTGGAAACTGGAAGCCTTTGTGGGCTGTTAGGGGGAGTGTAACATTACACAAACTTTATGGTAAGCAGGTTGGGAGTTTCTAAACGTAGAATTTTATATGATCTAGTAATCCCATTTCTGTATATATTTGCACAGTTTAAAGCAAAGACTTGAAGAGGTATTCCTATATGCTCATGTTTATAGCTGTATTATTTGTTAAGAGTGGAAAAAAGGAAGAACCAAGTATCCATCAATAAATAAAATTGGTGCAGCCCATCTATAAAATAGATTTAAAAAAAAGAAAGAAATTTTGGCATATGCTATTAATATGGATGAACCTTAAGGACTTTACACAAAGCAAATTAAGCCAGTCAAAGAAAAACAAATATTACACAGGTCTACCTAAAGTATCTGAAGTAGTTAAACTCAGAAAGCTCAGTGGTGATTGTCAAGAGCTTGGGGGAGGAGGAAATTCAGTTACTATCTATGAGTCCAGAATTTCAGTCAAAGATGGTGGGAAAATCAGGAGATGGATGGTGGTAATAATAACATGTAATGCGAATGTGTATTGTATGCCCATAAATAGTTATGATGAGCTTTATGTTATGTGTATTTTAATGCAATAAAAAAGGAGGGATGGGATACCTGTGCTTGTTAGTACATTCCAAACATGGAAGAGAGCCTCGACCAATGAAATCACAGTAGGGCAGTCTAACACTATCTGCATAATGACAAAACCAGTTGACATGGCAAATGGATGGGGGGAACTCTATGGAATCCCACCTCAAGATGAAGAGCTACAGGCAAGGTGAAGCCATACACATGGAGTTAGGGAGAGTCAGGTCCTCCTGGGACTAGCTCCCTGAGAGGTGGTCCCAAGTGGGCAGTCCTAAATACAAGTACACATGAGCACAAATAAGTGGACATTACACACACACACACACACCAATAATAAAGAAAAAGACAAAATGTGAAGGAGTTGGGACTGGGAGGGGTGGAAATAATGTAAATACAATACTCATGTGTGAAACTCTCAAAACAAAATGAACAAACAAAAACTTCTGCAGTCTAGGCTAAATCACAACCATATGACACTTAATTCCAAACTTCTGCCTGCCTCAGTTCTTCCCTTGCTGCTCCCTAACTATGAACTGTGTTTCAAGAATCTACTACAGCAGAGGCCTGGATTCTGGGCTGGGATATGATTAGTTGGGAGAGTGCTTGTCAGCTCTGGACTCCGTCCTTCGCACTGGATAAATCTGGTTGTGCTGGTGCATGCCTATAATCCCAGCACTCACCTGTGACCCCAGCCCTCAGGAAGTAGAGACAAGAGAATAAGAAGTTCAAGGTCATCTTAGGCTACATAGGGAGTTGGAGACTAGCCTGGGATATATGAGACCGTGCCTCCCCACCACCCCAAAATAGCCTGGATCCTGTTCACATCCTTTCCATCCAGATTTTCTTCTATATCCTTCTGGGCTTCCTTAGGCTAGGACTCAGACAGGGTATACTGAAAACAAAAGTTTGTTTTAACTAAGTTGGTGCTGTTTATTCTTGTGTATCGTTATATACAACATGGCAGACTTCCAAAGCTATGACTATAGGGCACAGTCAGTGATTTGTTTTTTGCTCCTCTGAAGCTAATCCTCCCTGCACAGTTCCTTGGGGTAAGCAACACTTTCTCCAACTGTGCCAGTTATCTATTGCTGCATAGCAAATAATCCCCAAATTTAGGCTCTTAGAGCAATAAACATTTATTTCCTCATGCTTTAGTTAAGAATTTGGAATGGGTTATCTGAGTGGTTTGGGATCACAATTTCACACGATGTTCAAGTCCAGCTGTCAGATTGGCACACATTTATGGCTCTACTGAGGTTGGAGGGTGTAAACAGAAACCCCAGTTTGATCAAGTAGCTATTGGGCGGTTGGTTCAGTTCATCAGCATGTGGAATTCTGCATATATTTGTTCACGATGTGGCATGTTTGGTATGAGTCGAGAAGCAAGTGCTGGGGTAGTGTCTACCCTCAGTGCTGTCCTTAGAGGCTTGATCTGAAAGACTGGTACAGAAAACAGATACAGCTAGAGATACACATACTCTTTGAGCCAATCCCTATGTGGCATGCTCTCATCTTCTGCTATAACGATTAGGTTTGGTATAATATGGGAAGGGACCATGAGGACATGAACACTCAGAGCAGGGATTTGGAGGAAAGCCATCTTGGAATCTGGCTACCACACTGCAGATTTTAGCCCTCAGGAGACTGCTCTACACTGAGTTATCCTAGAGTCCAGTAGATCCAGTAGCTGTAGGACTGGGTTTCTTCAAGACAACTAAATCCCACTGGTCTCATAAGAACACCATTACCCCTGCCCTGCTGAATTTAGAAATGCAGACTTGCCACCTCTTTCCTCTCTCCTCATGCTTTCCTGAGCTGTTTTGGCCAGTGTCTGTTTTCACAATGAGGAACATAGTCATCTATATGTTTGTATGTGTGTTCACAAATCTAGGGAACACACCAGTTTCTTCTGTGGCTCAGGAACTCTAGACTCTCCAAGAGCTCTCTCACCAACCAGTTCTCTTTAGCAATGGGATGACTTGATGAGTTTCGGGCAAGTCAACCAACCCCAAGGGGAAGTGGGACACCAGTCTCTGTTGCACCAGATTCATTCTCTTGGAGTTCCCCTCAGATATCTTGTTGGAAGAACAACAACTCTTGTGAACTCCTCTCTTTACAGTAATCTTTTCTTCTGTTCATATAAACTGAGTGAGTGAGTTAGTGTGAGGGTCAAAGACCTTTGCTCTCTGCTTTTCAAGTGTGGAGAGAGATGACTGACAGAACTTCACTGCATTCTCCACACTATAGTGGTACTTAGGCGTACAGTAACAGAAGAGGATGGGGGAATTCTAATTCCAGTTCCTGGTAGGAGCGCGTTGAGAGGAAGTAAGGGCTGGCATGACCTCATGGTGCTGTCCTGTGAAGAGCAGACTTGATTTGTCTAAACATCTACAAGAAGTAAGGCAAGAGAAGAAGTTAATGAGGCCCATGTTTCATGTGCCTAAAGACCAAAAGGTTGTTAAAGCAGACATCCTATTCTGCATCCTTGATACATGAACCCTCATTAGCCATAAATTTGAAAATTATATTAACCATGCTTTTATGTGGCTTAAAGTTGGCCAAATATCAAAGATGACCAAATTTATTTATTACTATCTGTGTCTAGATTTTCTATTAACAGACTGATAATATTTAGATAAATAATTAACTAAAGATGTATATAATTAATATTATTTACTGTTTAACATGTATTACTTAGGCCTTTTATTTCTAATAATTTCTGCTCAGAATTACTAATTATGTTGCCCTAGTCAAATTTTTGCTTACTTTTTCTTAAATATTTCTATTGATTCTTAGAGAATTCATTTAGTGTGTTATGATCATAGTTTCTCCCATTAACTGTCAGCGTACGCCTACCTCCTGACACCCCTCACATACTTAATGTCCTCTATTGTTATTTTGTAAGGCCTATTGAGCCTAATTTATGTTCTGCAAATGTATTTGGCTGTGGGCCCATGCTATGGAGTCTGCTCAGCCTACCCAATATCATACTGTTAAAGAAAACTGTTGTTGCTTACCTCCCTCTCCATGCGGGGTCTTTGTCTGGCTTGAACTTGCACAGGTCTTGGACACTGTCATGACTTCCGTGGGTTTGTATGTGTAACTGCCTGTTTTGTCTGGAATACATGGTTTCCTTGTATTCAACCATGACCTCTGGCTCTTACAGTCTTTCAGTGCCTTCTTCTGTAATGATCCTCGGCCTTGGGAGGAGAGGGTGTAATATTGGTGTCCCATGTAGGGTCATGTACTCCTCAATTTCTTATTTTCTGTGTGCTGACAAGTTGTAGATTTCTGTGTTAACATGGTAACCTGTTGCAAGAAAAAGCTTCTCTGGTAAGAGTTGAAGAGATGCACTAATCTACGGATATAACAACAAAAACCATCAATTGACAAATGCAAACCCATTCTATTTATCAAAGGACACCATCATTCAAGTGAAGAGGCAGCCTACACAATGGGAAGAAATTTTTACCAGCTATACATCTGACAGAGGGTTAGTATATAAAGTATGCAAAGGATGAAAACACCTAAATATCAATAAAGCAAATAACTCAGTTAAAAATTGGGACAAGGGATTAAAGAGAGCTTTTTGCTTACTTTATGGTCCTCTGACAGCAACGACACATTGACCTTTCCACTGTTGTTACAGCAGTTACTTTCTTACTGATTTCAATTTGGAGAAATCTTTGCTCTGAAGAAGTGAAATAGCCAAACTTAGATTAGTAGTGGTGGTATCTTTACTTGATTTTTAGAAGCTTTTGCTAGTCCACATGGTTTATATCAAATAACTGGAGAGCATAAAAATTCAAAGTGAATTTTTTATTTTTATCAAAGATCATGATTTCCTCTTTGGAGAATGTCACCACTCTACTTTTAGGGCCACTTACATCTTGTTTAGAATAAAAAACCCACTGATTGAAAAGAAATTCCTCAGCACAATCGGTCTTTTGTCTGAGTGGTTTGTAAACTCAAATTTAATATGTTTCAGCAAGTCATTTCATCTTTAAGCAGATGGAAATATTTGCTATAATCCCTAAATTGTTCTAAAGAATGCCATTACTATTAACGTAATTTAGCCTTGTCTCCTGGTAATAAATTCTAACTATCATGTACATGATAGAAAATATGCCTAGACTTTTTGACTAAAATCCTGTTTTATACTATTTTATAACAACCTGTTTTAGGCTTTATGTAGCTCAGAAAACAAATACCTCCCAAAGCACATGTGCTGAAGCTTGATCCGCAGTATAATGTCCAGAAGTGGGGAGCTGGGAAGTAACTGGAACATGAGAGTACTAAGATTAAGCCGTGGATGTGTTTATAATCTGACAGTACTGCTGAGGGCAGGGTCTAGCTGTGGACACATCACTGGGAAGTTACTCTTGAAGGACGAACCTTGCTCCCAGTCCTTCCCTCTCATTTTCCTTTTCAACTGCCATGAAGTGGGCAGATTTGCTCCACCACATTGATAGAAGTCTTCCACAACAACCAAAAGTTGACTAATAGGTTTCTAATTGACAATTTTTAAATTGGTGCCTAAATTTTCAAATTAATTTTTATTTTAAGTTTTAAATTTTTTATATTAAAAATTTTTTATTTTATGTGTATTAGTGTATTGCCTACATGTATGTGAGTGCACCTGAGACGTGCTATATGCCCAAAGAGATCAGAAGAAGGCATCAGATCCCCTAGAAATGCAATTATGGAAGGTCGTTAGCTGCATTGTGGGTGCTGGGAACCAAATCTGTGTCCTCTGCAAGAGTAGTCAGTGCTCTTAACTGCTGAGCCATCTCTCCTAGGCCCCCTTTTTGGTCTTTTTGAGACAGGGTATCTCTGTAGCCCCAGCTGGCCTGAAACTTGCTATGTAGACCATGCTGGCCTTGACCTTACATAGATTTGCCTTTGGAGTGCTGGGACTAATGGCATGCACCTATACTTGTCTTCAAATTAATTTTAAAAAGTTTTAACCTTTTGTGCCTTTTTTTTTTAGCTTAACATAACCACATTTTTTAAATTCTAATTTGTATTTTCCATGTGATTTTGGGTGTGGGTCCATCCACTGGAGCCTGGTCAACCTACCAGGCATTACACAGTGGACTGAGTTTCCCCTGTCCCATAGTTTTCTTTTTTTTAAAATTTATTTATTTATATTTGTGCCTTTTATAATAGGTATAAAATAACAAAATTATCACCAATTTCCTTATCCTTGATTACTTTTTCTGTTAGCTCAGTAATATGCACAATGAAAGTTTGTTGTCACTTTGAGTTTTATCCTTGCCGTAAGTAAACATTATATTTAGCTTTCCAATTATATCATGTATGAGTTCTGCTTTTTTAAAAATTTTATTTATTTTTGTATGTGTATGAATGTACTGTCTGCATGTAGGTTTGTGCACCCATGTCGTGCAATGCCGCGGAGGTCAGAAGAGGATCTTGGATTCCCCTGGAACTGGAGTTCTCCTGGAATTGGAGTTACAGACGGTTCTTAGCCACCATATGGGTGCTGGGGATAGAACCCTGGTCCTCTCCAAGAGCAATCGGCGCTCTTAACCGCTAGGCTATCTCTCCAGCCCCCGAGTTCTGCTTTTAAACTATTCAATTAGTTAATTATCTCAGTTTGAATTCTCTACCCTGAAAGGGACATTTTTTTCATTTAAAATATCATATGTTGGGTCATTAAGTTTTAAAGTGGTTTCTACTGAGTTAATTTCCGATGTTTTCTTTCACTGCATTGCTATGAGTGCCAAATAAGCATCATTGTAATTGGTGAACAGGCATGTATTTTTAAAAAGAATATTGCGTTATGTTCTCTGAGATGTTTCCTTGGTTTCATCAATTCTATTGCTTGCTGTTTATGTGTTTTTTTTTTCAGTTTAATAATTGTGTGTATATAAATGATGGTTTACCATCAGGAATAAAACCAAATTTTTACATCTCCTGGATGTTCTGACAGTCATGCCAATCACTGTTTAATACTTACGTATGCTTTTAGTAACTTGACCAGACAAAGGAAAATGAAGCATGTCTTGGGTCAGTTGACTTTGAGGTTCTCTGTACAAATCACAAGTTCTCAGCTTGCACCCACTAAGCAACGCCACCCCAAGTGTTGATCACAGGCTAGGCCTGCTGTATGAAACCATTCTCACTTGCTTCATTCCAGGCTCTTCAGGCCACCTGAAGAGGAAGCCACCTGTTCAAGGAAGATTCTCAGTGCTCCTGCTATGTTTGTGTCTGTGGAGCATGCCCGGATTGCTCCCCCGGTGAGTCATAACCTCCCTGCTCACCCTGGGTACTGCTAGCTGGTTTTCCCCATGGAGTTTGCCAAATACTATTAAGAAATAAAGCCAGAAGGGTCATGTGTGGAATTTTGTGGCTGGAAACTTATGCCATCAAAGCCAGGAAGGTGCCAAAGTTTTTTATATTAGCTTGAGATAAGGCAGGTATACTCTGATTTGGATGAAGTCACTTTGACCAAATTGCGGGGCTGAATCTGATCTCGCACTAGGTAAGGACCATGCTCTGTCAGTAAGTCCCCAGTGAACTACAATCCTGTTTCTAACTTCCTTTTTTCTCATGGCACCTTGAGGACTATTCTCCTCCACCAGGAGTAGGTTGTTCTGGACACTGTCTGTTGTTCAAATGAAGAAGTGATGATTAAACTGTAGCTTTACTTTCTTAGCTGCCATAGTGACAGGCTTCTGCCATATGTTCTCACCATTCTGCTCTTTACTCTGCCTCACTTCAGACCCCAAACAATGGGTTCTATGCCAACCTTGGCCAGAAACCTCTGAAACAAGAAACCAAAATAAATCCTTCCTCCATTGAGCATTTGTCAGAGCCCAGAAAATGAAAAGGTCTGGCACACACACTCCCAAATAATCTTTAAATATTTGATGAAAATAAGTTTTATTTGCTCCTGATGTTGCTTAGATTGAGAGAGTAGATACTTCTACTTCTGAGCATAATGTTTCTGGAAGCATTTCAAGGTTGTAACAGGGGGAAAAATCAAACACAGTTGCTCCTGTCCTCTTCTTTGCAAGAAAAAAATTAAGGACTATTTTCTAAAAGTATTCTATTTATTACTTTTATTTTATGTGCATGAGTATATTGCATGCATGTATATAAGTGAAACATGTCCCGCAATCCCTATGGAGTTCAGAAGTTACAGACGGTTTTTAGCCACCATGTGGGTGCTGGGAACTGAAGCCGGCTTCTGCACAAGCAGCCCTCTCTCCAGCCCTAAGAAAATAAAAATTATTATTTCTTAAATTCTTTTTTCATGGCTGCTTCACAATGAAATAATGTGGTGAGAGTTGTGGTGGCACGAAGCATTCAACTATGATTTTTTTTTATTGAAATAACCTTTGCATTAATTTCAATATTTCATTTGGTAAACATATGATAGAAATTGGTATTTAAGCTACTCTAACTCATCTCTAGTCCTAATTAAGTAGAAAATTTAAATGTTTATTATTTTCATGAGCTTTTCACTCCACAATAATGATTTTTACTGAATTTTTCCCCTTAGTGTCAATTAAGTTACTTGCATAGATCCAGTAATATTCTTTTTACTAGAACAAATTTGAAAAATTGATTGTACAACCAAATCAGTTTTAGTATTTGTTTGTTTGTTTTCTGAGACAGGGTTTCTCTGTAGCCC
This sequence comes from Rhizomys pruinosus, assembly GCA_009823505.1. Classification (NCBI taxonomy): domain Eukaryota; kingdom Metazoa; phylum Chordata; class Mammalia; order Rodentia; family Spalacidae; genus Rhizomys; species Rhizomys pruinosus. The sequence goes on along the minus strand of VZQC01014736.1, from coordinate 5,249,290 downwards.
CAGCTGGCCTGGAACTTGCTATCTAGACTAGGCTAGCCTTGATCCCAGGTGCTGAGAGTAAAGGAGTGAGGCACCATGCCCCACCCAAATCAGTTAAAAAAAATTTAAGTATTTGTGGCAAGTCTACAAATTAAAGATCACGAGCTTTATATCCTATACAGAGCCAGTGTCTAAAATACTTTGCAAAAAAGTTAGATTGGGTACCTATTCTATGATTTATAGAGAATAAGCCCTAGAAGTAGTAAGAAAAGTCACTTACTATCAGATCCAGGTATTTAGAAGAGGTTTTAAGAATATGGAGAAGAATCACTCACATTTATAACTATTGCAGGTAAAATTTGATAGAGATGATTTTGTAGGTTGGGTTTATAAGACTGGAAGGAAAGAGCAAGTTAAAAACATTGGGGCTGGAGAGATGGCCTAGCGGTTAAGAGCACCAACTGCTCTTGCAGAGGACCCGGGTTCGATCCCCAGCACCCACATGGCGGCCGAGAACTGTCTGAAACTCCAATTCCAGGAGAGCTCCAGTTCCAGGGGAATCCGACACCCGCTTCTAACCTCCGCGGAATTGTGCGACACGGGTGCACAGACTTGCATGCAGACAGTACATTCATACACATACAGAAATAAATAAAAAAATTAATAAGAAAAAAATTTTAAAAACACATGTTGGAGTGATGGAGATTTTATATCAGAACTCTGATATAAAAACAGAGTTCCTATAAAAAATACTGAAAGAAAAGTTAGTTTACTCAAGTAAGCACAGTGTCAGTGTTGCTGATTGCGAACCACAGTCCAACTCCTCTATGTTCAGTAGTGTTTCTTGCTGCATCTATTTAAGTGTATCAGGTTAAAACATGAGATAACTAATAATAACAATGGAAGAAGTATTAATAAAAATACTACTTTTATAATAGTATATTTTGGGGGAGGTCTTTTTGAGACAGGGTCTCCTTGTAGCCCCAGCTGTTATGGAACTCACTCTCTAGACCAGACTGGCCTTGAACTCACAAAGATCCGCCTGCCTCTGCCTCCTGAGTGCTAGGATGAAAGGCATGCGCCACCATGCCCGGCATGTAATAGTGTATTTTATAAAAATATCTGTAATTTATAAAGGGAAAATGTTGACCACCTTTCCTTCCATTGTGAAAAGATCTGTTATTACCTTATTATTGGTACTTAGGGGAATATTTTATGAGCCATTTCAGGCTTATGTGATAGTAACATAGACTGTGTGGGATAAACAACATTTATTTTTCACTATTCATTATTCTGGGGGTTGGGAAACCTTAGGTGAAAGTACTGGCACATCCTACCTGGTAAAAATCCCTTCCTGATTTAGAGACCTTGTCTTATCATTGCAGTCTTAAATTGGAGAGAGTTAAAAACATCATTATTGTGATGTCTCTTCATAAGGACACTACGATGATTAGTCATCATGGTCAGATTGGATTTAGAATAACCATGGAAACAAACCTCTGAGTTTGTTCATGCAGGTGTTTCCATCAAGGTTTGATGGAGGATGGGTGTGGTGGTTTGAATGAGTGTCCCCCATAGGCTTTATGTATTCAGACATTTTGTCTCCAGTTGGTGGCACTGTTCTTGGAGGTCTTGGAAAGTGTGGCCATGCTGGAGGAAGTATGTTATTGGGGGCAGGCTTAGTGAGTTTAACAAGACTTGTGGTCTCCAGTCGCTCTCTCTGCTTCCTGTGCTCATTGAGAGATGTGACCCTTGGCTTGCTGCTCCAGCCCTGGCCACCATGCTTCCCGCCACAATGGACTCTAATTCCCTGGAACCGTCAATCATGAGCTCAAATAAACTCTTCCTTTTATAAGTTCCCTTGCTCATGGTGGTTTTATCACAGCAACAGAAAAGTGACCAATACAGTTATTTGGTACCAGAGAGTGGGCTGTTGGTTGTGAAGAACCTGACCATGTGGATGTTTGGAGAAATGTGGAAGACTTTGGAACTTTGGGCTAGAAAAGCTGTTGACTACTGTAAGCAGAGCTTAAGGGGCCGTTCCAGTAGAAGCCTGAAGAAAACATTGCTGCAAAAAATGTAGTTCCAGAGGAAAATAAAGACTTAAGCAGCAACTGGGATATTTTGATAAAGAGTCTGGCAGAAGTTTGCCCACAGCCCAAATGCTTGCCTGATGCTTAGTTGAAAAGCAATGGACTAATGTCTTTGGCAGAGGATATTTCAAGATAGCCTAATGTAGAAATGGTGGCATGGCTGTTAATGGTGAATATTGTACAGATCTACAGTGAAGAAGAGCAGATAGGGCAGAAAGAAATGCAGAATGTACAGTTTGGACCCGAAAACTGCACTAGTACAATTAAAGGTGGGGCCAAGGCATGTGAAGGAGAGGTTCCTTTTGATAAGGAGACTAAAGTGATTAAGGAGAGGCCTAGCTATTTACAAGTAAATAATGGAAAAGGTGAGATTAAAGTGATTAAGGAGAGGCCTCGAGATTTACAAGTAAACAACAGAAACAGTACCTTCAGGGCAAGACCACACCCAGCTAAGCCTTCAATTTTTGAAAGGAAAATTCTGAAAGCATTTTCTACTCCAACAAGTCTAGGGCAGAGAAAATTTGCAAATGTGGTTAAAGTAGGAGAGAGTCCATCCCGAATTTGCAGCCAAATTTGGCAATTTCATTCACATGGTGCTGGCTTTAGAGGCACGAAGGATGCAAGAGTGAAGGAGTTATCAGTTATTCCTCTGAGGTTTCAGAGAGCCACAGAGGCTAGGCAGAGTGCAGCAGGGGCGTCCCTGAATAAAGAAGGCCCTGATAGGCCATTGCGTGAAGCTGTGAATGTGAAGCCTGGTTGTCAGTGGAGACCCCAAGAACACATTCGAGATGCCAGACCTGTGAGATATTTGCCAAGGAGAGCTGCATACAGGGAGTGGTACCAGCCTAAGAAAGAGATGTATATGTTGCAAGCAAAGCTGGAAGAGCTGAGCCATCTAAGCCCTTTGGAAGTCAAGTCCCAGAAGTTGAACATGGAGCTACTGGACTTGGTGTTTGCCCTGCTGGTCTTTGGTCTTGTTTTGGTCCAGTATTTCCTCACTATGTCTCTATGCCTCCCTTTTGGTATGGGAAAGTGTATTCAGTTCCATTGTACGTTGGGAGTTTGTCATTTGTCTTTTGATTTTACAGGAGCTTACAGTTAGAAGATTGGCCTGAGTCTCAGAAGAGACTTTGGACTGTAGACTTTTGAATGGCATTGAAAATGGTAAAGACTGGGGCTGGAGAGATGGCCTAGTGGTTAAGAGCACCGACCGCTCTTACAGAGGAACCGGGTTTGGTCCCCAGCACCCACATGGCGGCCGAGAACCATCTGAAACTCCAATTGCAGGAGAACTCCAGTTCCAGGGAAATCTGAGACCCTCTTCTGACCTCCGCGGCATTGCACGACATGGGTGCACAGACCTGCATGCAGACAGTACATTCATACACATACAGAAATAAAAAAAAGAAAAAAAATGGTAAAGACTAAGGGGACTTTTAAGGTTGGACTAAATGCATAAATGAATATTAGGAGTACCACACCATGGGCTGGGGTCCCAGTCTGAAGGAAAAGGAGAAAGTGAGAAGAGTACTGTATTCTTCTTCCTGACTGTGGGCACAATATGGCCTGCTCCATTCATACTCCTGTTTCCTGTCATGATGGATTGTAGCCATTCTTAAACTGTAGCCAAAGTAAACCCTTCCTCTCATAAGTTGCTTCTTGTCAGATGTTTGGAACAACAAGAAAAACGGTAACTAATAAAGGCATTTGTCTCCTGTTCATGGGGGCTCCATCCTCTCCAGGAGCAGCCAGTGCTTTTAACCAGTGAACCACCTCTCCAGTCCCAACACAGATGTATTTTATAGACACAATACTCAGTGCAAGCAGTCAGAGGTTAGAGACTTCTTACTGGGGGCAATATTAACTGGACTGGCACTGAGAAGTATGAGTTTGTGTGTTGGAATATTCTATAGATCTATCTCCCCTTACCTGCAATTTCATTTCCCCAGGTTTCAATTGCTTGTAGTCACCAAAGTTTGAAAATATTAAATGGAAAATTTCAGAACTAAACAATTAACAAGTTTTGTTTTGTTTTTGGTTTGATCTTTTTGAGTCAGGTTCTCCCTGTAGCCTCAAGCTAGCCTGGAACTCAGTCTGTAGACCACGCTGGTCTTGAACTCCTGCCTCTGCCTCCCAAGTGCTAGGATTAAAGGCGTGTGCCACCACACCTGGCCAGACAAGTTTTAAATTGTAGTCTGAATAGCAAATCTTGAAGTCTTATGGTCTCCTACTCTATCCCATCTGGAACATGAACTACCTCTTTGTTCACCCTCTCTATTAGCATATCTTGAGAGGGAGAGAATGAGAAAAAGCACACTTCCATAATTTATTTATAATATTTTGATACAATTGTTTTGTTATATTATTAGCTGTTGTTACTCTCTTATTGTGCCAAATTTATAAATTAAATTTTATCATAGTATGTATAAGAAAGCATATAGTACCTATGTATTGACTAAGCATACAGAGTGGCTAGTGTGCCTTCATCTGAACAGTGATTACACAGGGAGAAACATATTTATACACATATGTACTTGCACATGTATAAGTTATTGATTTAGATTTTTTTATACATGTGCATCTTTATATGTGAGTTATAAACTAATTTGAGATCAAAAAGCCGGGCATGGTATGCATGCCTTTAATCCCTGCACTCAAGAGGCAGAGCCAGGTGGATCTCTGTGAGTTCAAGGCCAGCCTGGTATACAGAGCAAGCTTCAGGCCAGCTGAGACTAAAGGGAGACCCTGTCTCAAAAAGACCAAAAAAAAAAAAAAAAGATAAAAAAATGTGGGACTGGAAATGTAGCTCAGCATATGTCAGTCTCTGGCCCAGCACTGAAGAATGTAGATTTGGGGTAACTTATAAGACTTTAGGGAGTTGGGGACACAGAGAAACAGATGTGGGATATGAATACCCAGAAACAAGATCCCCGGTGTGTCAGAAGCTGGTCTTTTGGAGGTCCTGCTGCTGCCACTGGGCCTTTACTGCTTGCACCTTTAGAGCTCTAACATTAGATGCCAGTTTCCGCCTCTGAAACCTGCCACCCTCACTCTCAGTAGCCCCCACACCCCCAGGTACTTGTTCCTTAGTTGCAAAAGAGGTTGGGAAAGAGAGAATTCACCATGACTTCACAAACTGGGAAGATTCCTCAAGCATCAGAAAGGAGTTCTGATGTCAAGTCTCTGCAAGAATAACAATGTTTGTACATGAGAGGCCATTCCGCTAGCTAACCTGCTCTTGCGACATTCCCAGTGCTTTCTTTACCAGCCACTGTGCTGGTGAAGAAAATCCTTAGGGCTGATCTGTTCTATTACTTGTGTTTCCTGACTCAGTTTGATGAAAGACAAGGAATTTGTGCACATTCAGAATACAGTTACAGAGGATTAAGTTCAGACCTTAGTATTTCATAAATTATTTTCTTTCTAAGCTGATGAGGGACACTTTTATAGGCCTACGAGGAGCAGGAGTAAGGATCAGAGCTTCCTTTTTCTTGAAAGTCAGCCATTGATTACTTTAAGAAATGAACTCAAAGGCTGAGATTGATTGTATAGGCCATTAATTCCAGCTGCTTGAGAAGTGAGGCAGGAGGATTGAAAATTCAAAGCCAGCCTAGGATGAAGAGTGAGTTCAAGGACAGCTTAGCCAATTTTATGAGAGCCTGTGTTAGAAGAACAAGGAGCAGAAGGAGGAGGGGGAGGAGGAGAAGGGGGAAGAAGAGGAAGAGGAGGAGGAGAAGGAGGAAGAAGAGGAGAAGGAGGAAGAAGAGGAGGATGAGGATGAGGATGAGGAGGAGGAGGAGGAGGAGGAAAAGAAGCAAAATCCCTGTCAAAGGGGAGAGGCTTTGGAGGCTTTGAGAACTGACTCCCAAGATCATGCCTCCATAGCTTCCTTCTTTCCATTGACAGCTTCCATTTGGGTTTTGATTTGTTTAGGGCAGAAAGGAAATAATAGACTAATTTTAAACAATGCAAAATGTGGTTGTCTATATTGGCTAGACTCTGGAAAGAAAGCTTAATCTTCTTCTTCTTCTTCTTCTTCTTCTTCTTCTTCTTCTTCTTCTTCTTCTTCTTCTTCTTCCTTTAGAAAGCTTATTCTTAATGGCATATACATTAAGGAGCCACTCAAAGAATTAATCTGTCTGATAACTCTACAGTCAGAAGCACAGTTACTTCTTTAAAAAATTTTTTAAATTTATTGTTTTACATATATTCTTATGCAAGATTATGTTACAAATCGAATCTAGACCCATGTCCCCCTCCCAACCCCACCCCACCCCACCAGATTCACCCTTTTAGTCAGTTCATTGATGCAGTCTTTTCTGTTGCTGGTGTTGTTGTTGGTGTTGTTGTTGTTCTTTCCAATATGCATCACTCCCCCAAGAAATGTTTACAACTAGGTTATTGGTGCTACCATCCACAGATGAGGGATACCATTCATCGTTTGTTTTTCTGGGTTGGTGTTACTTCACTTAACGTAATATCTTCCAGTTCCATCCATTTACCTGCAAAGTTCATGATGTTGTCTTTTTTTACTGCTGCATAGAGCTCCACTGTGTAGATGTACCACATTTTCCCTATCCACTCATCAATTGAGGGGAATTTGGGTTGGTTCCAGCTTTTTGCTATTGTGAACAGAACTGCAATAAACATAGCTGTGCATGTATCTCTGCAGTAAGAAGAGTCTTGTGGGTATACACCCAGGAGTGGTATGACTGGGTCAGATGGTAAGCTCATTTTGAGTCTTCCAAGGGTTCTCTACACTGCTTTCCATAGTGGCTGTACAAGTTTACATTCCACCAGCAATGGATGAGTGTTCCCCTTTCCTCACAACCTCTCCAGCACTTGATATCATTTGTTTTCTTGGTCCTAGCCAGTCTTATAGGAGTGAGATAATGTCTTAAAGTGGTTTTAATTTGCACTTCCTTAATTATTACTGATGTTGAACACTTTTTAAGATGTTTATTAGCCATCTCTAATTCCTCACTTGTGAAGTCTCTGTTCAGTTCTTTGCTCCATCTTTTGAGTAATTCATTTGTTTTCTTTCTTCTTTGTTTTTTGAGTAGTTTATATACTCTGGAAATCAATGCTTTGTCCAATGTATTTGCGGTGAAGATTTCCTCTTACTCTGTGGGTTTTCTCTTCACTTCCTTGATTGTTTCTTTTGATGTACAGAAGCTTTTGAGGTTAATGAGGTCTGATTTGTCAATTGTCAACCTTAATTCTTGCACAGCTGCTGTCTGATTTAGGAAGTCTTTTTCTATGCCTATGTCTTATAGTCTGCTGCCAACTTTTTCTTCTATTGCCTTCAGAGTTTGGGGTTTCATGTTGAGGTCCTTGATGCACCTGGAGTTGACTTTTGTACAGGCTGAGAGGTAGAGGTTTAATTTCATTCTTCTACAAGTGGTGATCCGGTTTGCTAACACCACTTACTGAAGATGCTGTCTTTCCTCCATTGTGTCTTCTTGGCCCCCTTGTCAAATATGAGATAGCTGAAATTGTATGTGCTCAAGTTTGGATCTTCAGTTTTGTTCCATTGGTCAACAGGTCTGTTTTTGTGCCAGTACCAAGCTGTTTTTATGACTATAGCCCTGTAGTATAGTTTGAAGTCTGGTATAGAGATCCCCCCTGTATTGCTCTTTTCACTCAGGGTTGTTTTGGCTATTCAGGGTCTTTTGTTTTTCCAAATGAAATTAAGGACTTTTTTTTCCAAGCCTGTGAAGAAACTCTTGGGGATTTTGATTGGGATTGCATTAAATCTATACAAGAGTTTTGGTAAAATGGACATTTTTACAATGTTAATTTTCCCAATCCATGAGCATGGGAGGTTTTTCCATCTTCTGAGGTCTTCTTCAATTTCTTTCTTTAAGGGTTTAAAATTTTTGTTGTAGAGGTCTTTGGTGTCTTTGGTTAGGTTTGTTCCTAGGTATCTTATTGTTTTTGAGGCTATTGTGAGTGGGAAGGTCTCTTTGAATTCTTTCTCCAGTTGCTTGTTCTTGGTGTAAAGAAAGGCCATTGATTTTTTAAGGTTAATTTTGTATCCTGCCACTTTGCTGAAGCTGTTAATCGTTTCTAGGAGTTTTCTGGTGGAGTTTTTTGCATCCCTTAAGTAAACAATCATATCATCAGCAAATAGGGATAGCTTGACTTCCTCTTTTCCAATTAGTACTCCTTTAATATCCTTTTCTTGCCTTATTGCTCTAGCAAGTGTTTCAAGCACTATATTGAAAAGGAGTGGTGATAGGGGGCAGCCTTGCCGAGTTCCTACCTTTAAGGGGAATTTTTCTGTCATTTCCTCATTTAGGATGATATTGGCTGTGGGTTTCCTGTATATGGCTTTGATTACATTAAGGAATGATACCCCCAATCCAATTCCCTCTAGGACTTTAAACATGAAGGATGCTGGATTTTGTCAAAAGCTTTTTCTGCATTCATTGAGATGATCATGTGGTTTTTGTCTTTCAGTCCATTTATGTGCTTGATGATATTTATTGATATTCGCATGTTGAACCATCCCTGCATTTCTGGTATGAATCCAACTTGGTCATGATGGATGATCTTCTTGATGTGGGTCTGTATGCGATTTGCAAGTATCCTGTTTAGAAGTTTTGCATCTGTGTTCATTAATGAGATGGGTCTATAGTTCTCTTTGGTTGTATCTTTACCTGGTTTTGGTATTAAAGTGTTGCTGGCTTCATAGAAGGAATTTGGGAGAATTCCCTCTGTTTGTATCCTTCTAAACAATTTGAGTAATAATGGTTGTACATCTTTTTGAAATGTTTTATAGAATTCTGCCCTGAAACCATCTGGGCCTGGGCTTTTTTTAGTTGGGAGGTTTCTTATTACATCTTCAATTTCTTCATATATTATGGGTCTGTTTAAGCTGTCAATTTTTTTGACAAATTCAACCAAATTCTTTTTGGTTGAGCTTTGGTGATTCCCAGGATTTCAGATATTCATCCATTTCTTCTAGGTTTTCAAACTTAGTAGAGTATAGGTTTTTGAAGTATTCCTGTATGATCGTCTGGATCTTTTCATTGTCTGTTGTGATATTTCCCCTTTCCTCATGGATTCTGTTGATTTGGAGTTGTTCCTTCTTTCTTTTGGTTAACTGGGCTAGAGGTCTGTGTATCTTGTTTATTCTTTCAAAGAACCAACTTTTGGATTCATTGATTTTTAAAATTATTTTCTTTGTTTCTATTTCATTGATTTCTTCTCTGATTTTTGTTATTTCTTCCTGTCTGTTGCATTTAGGGTTCATCTGTTTTTATCTCTCAAGTGTTTTTAGCTGCAGTGTCAGATCATTCACTTGTGCTCTTTCTGTTTTTCTAATGTAGGCACCCAGGGCTATAATCTTACCTCTTAAGACTGCTTTTAAGGTATCCCATAAGTTTTGTTGCGTTGTATTATCATTGCCATTCAGTTCCAGGAATGCTTTTATTTCTTTCTTTATTTCTTCCTTGACCCCTTCATTATTCAGGAGAGTATTGTTTAGTCTCCATGTGTTCTTGTAGGTTGTAGGGCTTATCCTGGTGTTGATGTTGAGCTTTATTGCACTGTGGTCTGATAGAATGCATGAAATTATTTCAATCTTTTTGTATTTGCTGAGTTTTTTTCTATGTCCCAGTATGTCGTCTATTTTGGAGAATGTTCCATGGGGTGCTGAGTAGAAAGTGTATTCTCTGGTGTTTGGGTGAAATATTTGGTAGATGTCTGTGAGGTCCATTTGGTGTATTGTATCATTCAGTTCAGATGTCTCTCTGTTTATTCTTTGTCCTGTTGATCTGTCCAAAAGACTTAGTTGGGTATTGAAGTCCCTACTATTAGTGGCCTGGGGTTAATTTGTGCCTTGACATCCTGAAGAATTGTCTTTATAAAGTTTGGTGCACCAGAGTTTGGTGCATATATATTCATGACTATGAAGTTTTCATGGTCAATTGTTCCTTTGATAAAGATGTAATGGCCCTCTTTGTCTCTTTTGATTTCTTTTACTTTGAAGTCTATTTTGTCTGATATTAAAATAGCAACACTTGCTTTCTTTTTGGTACCATTTGCTTGGAATATTTTTTTCCATCCCTTCACTTTAAGTTGGTGCCTATCCTTGAGATTGAGATGGGTTTCTTGTAGACAGCATATAGATGGGTTTTGTTTTCTAATCCAATTCCCCAGTCTATGTCTTTTGATTGGGAGTTTAGTCCATTAATATTTAAGGTTGTAACTGAAAGATGTGTGTTGCTTCCTTTCACCTTATTATCCATTTGCATTTTTAGTCTCAGTTTCTACTTCTGCAGTTATGTTTTTATTAGTTTCTCTTTCTAGGTGCTTGGGGATAGTTGTTCCTCTCTTCTGTCCTTTGAATTGCTTCAAGTATTTTCTGAAGGTTTGGTTTCTGGACATGTATTCTATCATCTTGTTTATGTCATAGAAGATTTTTCTTTCTCCTTCAACTATAATTGACATTTTTCCTGGGTATAGTAACCTGGGTTGGCATCCATAGTCCTTTAACACTGGGAATGCTTTGCTCCATGTTCTTGCTTTCATGGTTTGTGCTGAGAGGTCAGTCATAATTCTGATGGGTTTCCCCTTATATGTGACTTGTTTTTCTCTTGTGGTTTTCAGAATTTTGTCTTTGTTTGGGGCATCTAGCATTTTAACTATGATATTTGTTGGGGAGTTTCTTTTCTGATCTTGTCTGTTTGGAGTTCTATGTGCTTTTTGTATTTGTATGGGTTTCTTTTTTTAGTTTGGGGAAATTTTCATCTATTATTCTGTTGAAGATCTGATCAATACCATTCTCTTAGGATTCTTCTCCTTCCTTTATTCCTATGATGCAGAGGTTTGATCTTTTCATAGTGTTCCATATTTCCTGGTTTTTCCACTTTTGTGTATTTTAAAAATTTTCATAATCTTTATTTGAGCTTTTTAGTTGCTCTGTGTTATCTTTCAGGTCTGATATTCTTTGTTCTGCTTCTTCCATTCTATTTCTGAGGCATTTTCTATTCCTTTCTTCTTGATTGGATGAGTGTTCTATTTCCTTTTTCATTTCATCCTGTGATTTCTTTAGTATTTCCACTTCCTTTTGGAGCTTCTCAGTCTCTTCTTTGTGCTCCTTACTTCCCTGGTTGGCTTCTTTTTTCAGTGTTTCCACTTCCTTCTGGAGTTCGTAATTTTCTCCCTCTAGTTCTTTCTGGAGTTTGTCATTCTCTTCCTTTAGTTCTTTTGGAATTTGTCATTGTCTCCCTCTAGGTCCTTCTTGAGTTTTTCAGTGTCTCTCCTTAGTTCTCTGACTTGTTCTTTATATTCTTTAATTTCTCTGAATAGGTCTGCAATTGTTCCTCTAATATCTGTTTCTTGGGTCAACCCCAGGGAAATCCCACTGTAGCAATCTCCTACAGGGTTGGTAGAGCTTGGTGTGGAATTATCCTGCACCTTTCCCATGTTGTCCCTTCATCATGTCCCTGGCGTGTGGGTTTCCCTCTTTTTGCCTGTGCTTCAGGTGGTCCTGGCAAGTCCCTGATCTAACCACTGCACATTCAGCTACTTCTTTTTTTTTTTTAAAGGAGTGATTCTTTTTTTTTAATTTTATTTATTTATTTTTGTATGTGTATGAATGTATTGTCTGCATGTAGGTTTGTGCACCCGTGCCGTGCAATGCCGCAGAGGTCAGAAGAGGGTGTCGGATTCCCCTGGAACTGGAGTTCTCCTGGAATTGAAGTTACAGACGGTTCTCAGCCGCCATGTGGGTGCTGGGGATCGAACCCAGGTCCTCTGCAAGAGCAGTCGGTACTCTTAACCACGAGGCTATCTCTCCAGCCCTCAGTTACTTCTTTACAAAGCCTTGTTCTAGAATATAAAGATGACATGAGAGGAGCCTACAATGGCAGGTTATAGGTATCCTATGTATGGGGGAGGTTGGAGAGAGGGAAAAAAAAATAAATGAAACCAAGTGCTGAGGATGGTGTAGCTATAATCCATGTAACAGTTTTCCTGCTGGCACTGTTGAAGCCATGTCAAGTCTGAATTTGGAATATTGAGAAGAATGAGTTTGAGCTAGGCTTGGTGGCACATGTCTGTACTGCCAGTATTTGGGAAGCTAAGGTGGGAGGCTTATGAATTTGAGGCTAACGATGTGTAATAAATACACACGTTTCTGTAGGGCTTTCCAGTGCTGAGACTGCATTAATTGTGTTATCTGCAAAAAGAATCCCTTTCCAGCATGTCTTTCTGAAAATGTGAATGTTAAAGGGCTAAGAACAAAGTTTACCTTTTGTTAACAGAACACATAATCCATGCCACACACACTGTTGTATGTTAGTCAAGGATTGAAAGTAACAGAAATTCAAGTCCAAGAAAAGCAAAAGGAAGAAGGAATTTATTTGTCTATCTAGAACCCAAGGCTCAGAAGCTGGGCTGGTTCTCAGCCCAGTTGTGTTCACTCGGATGCCAGCAGGCTCGCTTCTCCCATGCTGTTCTGCTGCCTTTGGAGACGTCACTATTCTCTGGGCTTCCTCCATCTGCTGGGACTGCTGTCCTTGGCAACTTCAGTTTCAGCTGATCCTAACAGCACAGGATTCCAGCAGAGACAGCAAACTCCGTCCTGTACTCCTCATATTAAAAGAGGTCTGATTATCCTACCAGAGTCAAGTCCCACTAGGTGGTCACTCCCTATGTATGTCTCAGGGGTGGAGGTGAGAAGATCCCTTTGATAGTTAACACATGGGGACAGGGAAAAAGCAAGTGACCTGGGCTCTGGGATGTCATGTGGGAGTCTTGGGCTTGGTGGGTAAAATGAGGGATACATATGAAAAGAGAGAAGACAACTAAAAATATTAAGTAGACAACTCTAAGGTCATCAGCCTTGGGTATAACAATATTTTGGATGCAGGACAAAGGCCACTTCTGTCTCACATATGTATCTCCAGTTGCACAGTATTGTCTAAAATCAGTTTCACTCAGGGCAAAGCATTTTGTTCTGAGCTAATCTTTTCTAGATAAAAGTCCCTAATGCAAATAGTTAGCAGAATTTAGCTCATTTGTGACAGCACCAAGCAAGCATAACTGAAAGTCACTTACTGGAGATTTAAAGGAGGTGGTCACATGGTTTTTGAGCGGGGAAGGAGTGCCCAGTGGGCCAACTCTCACTGCTCAATCAAGCTGTGGGTGGAGACAGCTCAGCTGAAGCACTGAAAGTGGTGGAGGTCTCAGCCGAAAAGAAATCTGTCTTTGGAGCACTTGTGGCAAGTGGCCTTTCTTTTGGCAAGTCCTTTTCTGTGGAGATTAATTTTGGTGGCTAAGCCTAGGCCACATCCAGAAACTGACTGTGCGAGAAGTCTTGCCATTGTTCAGGCATAAAGGGCTATTTTCCTTTCTGGGAATATGATCTAAGCCAGTTAAATAAAATAAACCAAGCACACCAAAATGTGAAAAACATGCCTGTTTTCCAAGTTCACTTACTTCTTTGGTACATGAGTTAAAAGAACCAAATGCTTTGATATAAAGACTTTGAAATTGTCATAGTTTTAAAAGCTTGTCTAGAGTTCATTGGAAATCAGATTTTCTCTCAGCATAGTTTTTTATTTCTTGGAAATCTGAACCTTTATTTACAAAATAAGTTTGGGTTCTTTGCTTGAAATCAAGCTGTGGTAGAAATTATCGGCACTACCCTTAAAAGCTACTTAGACATGAAGGTTTACTAATGGTTCAATGGGAAATATATGTATAGACTTCAGAGATCATCCTGTGAACATGGACTTTCCTTGCATGCAGGTATTTTTAGATTATACTCGTCGTTTGTGAGAGACAGTGGTTACCTGCGAGCTGTTCATTCCATCATCCTATCAGACTTGTCCCCATGCTCTGTTGTTGAAAAAGTTCAACACTTGCCCCCTCAAAAAAATCCCTAAATTGAACAGGACAAAGATAAAATTGCTTTATTCAAAGAAATAATGGAGAATATATATTTATACATATATACATATGAAAGAAGTTAAGAGGGTTTGATCAAAAGGGTTTACTCTGTAGAATTAGACAGATGGGGTTCCTATACTTTGGCAAGAAAGACTTAATTTGACAGAAGCTCACCTGTAAAATGAAATAACGAAGGCTACCCTGTGGTCAAGTGTGAGCACTGAAAACAATCTACTTGTTGGAAAGGCCTCCCGTGCTCATGGATTAGAAACATTAATATAGTAAGTATGTCCATCGTACCCAAACTAATGTACAGATGCAATGCAATCCCAATCAAACTCCCTATGAATTTCTTCTCAGACTTAGAAAAAAATCCTTAAATTCATATGGAAAAACAAAAGATTCTGGATAGCCAAAGCAACCCTGAGCAAAAAGTGCAATACAGGGGGATAACGATACCAGACTTCAAACTATATTACAGGGCTATAGTGATAAAAAACAGCCTGGCACTGGCACAAAAACAGACCTGTAAATCAATGGAACAAAATTGAAGATCCAAACCTGACCCCATGCAATTTCAGCCACCTCATATTTGACAAGGGGGACAAGAAGACCCAATGGAGGAAAAGCAGCATCTTCAGCAAATGGTGCTGACAAAACTGGATCACCACTTGTAGAAAGATGAAGCTGAACCCCTACCTTTCACCTTATACAAAAATCAACTCCAAATGGATCAAAGACCTCAATGTGAAGCCAGAAACTCTGAAAATGATAGAAGAAAATGTTGGCAGTAAACTACAAGACATAGGCATAGGAAAAGACTTTTTTTTGTCTTTTTGAGACAGGATCTCCCTGTAGCCCCAGCTGGCCTGGAACTCACTCTGTGGACCAGGCTGGCCTTGAACTCACAAAGATCCACCTGCTTCTGCCTCCCAAGTGCTAGGATTAAAGGCGTGTGCCACCACTCCCAGCTTGGAAAAGACTTTCTTTAAAACATTTTTTTCTTATTTTATGTGTATGAGTGTACTATCTGCATGCAGGTAGGTATACCAGTGTCGTGCAATGCTGCAGAAGTCAGAGAGGGTGTCAGCTTCTCCCAGAATTGGAGTTAAAGGCAGTTCTTAGCCACCATGTGGGTGCTGGGAATCGAACCCGGGTCCTCTGCAAGACCAGTCAGTGCTCTCAACCACTGAGCCATCTCTCCAGTCCTGGAAAAGACTTTCTAAATTAGACAGCTGCTGTGTTGGAAACAAGGCCAAAAATAGATAAATGGGACCTCATTAAACTCAAAAGCTTCTGTACAGTGAAAGAAATAATCAACGAAATGAAGAAAAAAACCCCATAGAGTGGGAGGAAACCTTCACCAGTGATACACCAGATAAAGCATTAACATCCAGAATATATAAATTACTCAAAAACCAAAGGAGCAAGAAAACAAATGACACTATCAAAAGGTTGAGTAAAAAGCTGAGTAGAGAATTCACAAATGAAGAAGTGAAGATGGCTGAGAAACATCTCAGAAAGTGTTCAACGTCACTAATAATTAAAGAGATGCAAATTAAAACCAGCTTAAGATTTCACCTCTCTCTTCCACAAGAGGCCTACCCGCCACCACTTGTGCTGCCGCTATGCCTCTAGTGATCCCTAAGAAGTTCCAGCACATCTTGTGAGTACTCAACACCAACATCGATGGGTGGTGGAAAAATAGCATTTGCCATCACTGCCATTAAGGTATGGGGTGAAGATCTGCTCATGTGGTGTTGAGGAAAGCTGACATTGACCTCACCAAGAGGGCTGGAGAACTCACAGAGGATGAGGTGGAACGTGTGATCACCATGATGCAAAATCCTCTCCAGTACAAGATCCCAGACTGATTCTTGAAAAGACAGAGGATGTAAGGATGGAAAATACAGCCAGTTTCTGGCAAATAGCTTAGACAACAAGCTCCGTGAAGACCTGGAGCAGCCGAAGATGATTAGAGCACACCGGGGGCTGCTCCACTTCGGGGGCTCTCATGTCCGGGGTCAGCACACCAAGACCACTGGCTGTCAGAGTCCCACTGTGGGTGTGTACAAGAAGAAATGAATCTGTAGGCCTTTTCAATTAATAAATAGTTTATATACTGAAAAAAAAAAGATTTCACCTTACACCAGGAAGACTGGCCAAGATTAGGAAAACGAATGATACCAAATTCTGGAGAGGTTGTGGGGAAAGGGGTACACTCATTTACTACTGGTGCGAATGCAAACTCGTGCAACCCCTATGGAAAGCAGTATGGAGAACTCTGAAAAGACTGAAAATGAGCCTACCACCTGACCCAGTCATACCACTCCTGGGTATATACCCATAAGATTCATCCTATTTCAGAGACACATGCACATCTATGTTTATTGCAACTCTCTTCACAATAGCAAAAAGCTGAAAGCAACCCAAATATCCCTCAACCAATGAGTGGATAGAGAAAATGTGGTACATCTACACAATGGAGTTCTATGCAGCAATAAAGAAAGATGACATCATGAACTTTGCAGGTAAATGGATGGAACTAGAAGACATTATGTTAAGTGAAGTAACACAGTCCCAGAAAAACAAATGACATATGGTATCCCTCATTTGTGGATGCTAGCACCAAATCCTTAGTTGCAAAGCAAACTAAGCATCATCTATGTTATATTTCTTTTTTATATGAAAGCAGTGGTATGGTTAAAAGGCAAATCCCATAATGGGCTTGAGAATTAACCTACCACTTATGTTCAGATTTTATAACATTGGTATATGGGTGGAGGACATGTATGCATATTCTAGAGTAATATAAAATTAAAAGGAGGTTTTTTTTGTGCCATGCAGGCCTTCAGTGGCCCACCTTGGCAGCTGCTGCCCAATGCTAAAACCATAGAGAGGAACTGCATGCGTGGTTAGAAGGTCAGCCAGGGGTGCACACACTCCATGCCCAGCCGCCCAGGTGGGTTTGTGCCATGCAGGCATTTGGTGGCCCACCTCAGCAGCCACTGCCCAATGCTAGAACCATAGAGAAGAAATGCAGGCATGGATAGGTCAGCCAGGGGCACCCACACTCTGTGCCCAGCTGCCCAGGAGGGGAGGATTCAATACCTCCCCCACCCCCCACCCCTGCTCAAGCTACTGATACTGTGATGGAAAGTGTAAACTGCTGGTGCTGCAGTTTACTGCTGTTGGGAGGATCCAGCAGTGTCAGTGATTTGAGGCTGCATAGCCAAAACTGAGGAAGAAACCAACAGGAAGCAAACTGAGTGACCAACCAGTCCTCCATATTAACATTTGATATTAGCAACAGAAGGCAAATAAATAAAGGGGGAAAACAACAACAACAAAAATACACATGCCAAAAACACAATGGAAAAACAACAATATGGGAAAAGCTCGAAATAAATCCCCACCAAACTCAACCAATCCCACCAAACTCAACCAACCCAACCCGTGGTTGGGTTGAAGATCCCAACCACGAGATCTCCCTGGAAGGAAACCAAGACACCCATCTTAGAAGAACAATTGTAGACATATTCAAAGACTATAAAGGACAAATCAGAGAACTAAAGGGAGAGAACAAAAAACTCATGAAGAAACTAGAAGGAAAAATGATAAACTCTGGAAAGAACTAAAAGGAGAGATTGACAAACTCAGAAAAGAACTAGAGGAACAAACTCAGAAAAGAACTAGAGGAAGAGAAATACAAACTCAGAAAAAAACTAGATGAAGAGAAATACAAACTCTGAAAAGAACTAGAGGGAGAGAATGACAAACTCCAGAAGAAAGTGGAAACATTGAAAAGATCTCAGGCTGAAAGGAAAAAAACTGACCAGCAAAGCAAGGAGCTACAAGAAGAGAATAAAAAGCTCCAAAAGGAAGTGGAAATACTGAAGAAATCACAGGATGAAATATAAAAAGGAAATTGAACATTCATCCAATCAGCAAGAAAGGATGGGAAAAAGCCCCAGAAGCAGAATGGAAGAAGCACAAAAAAGAATATCAGACCTACAGGATAACACAGTGCAGCTAGAAACCTCAAGTAAAGATTATGAAAAATTAAAAAAAAAAAACCACAAGAGTGGAACAACCAGGAAATGTGAGACTC
The DNA here is from genome assembly GCA_009823505.1 of Rhizomys pruinosus. Classification (NCBI taxonomy): domain Eukaryota; kingdom Metazoa; phylum Chordata; class Mammalia; order Rodentia; family Spalacidae; genus Rhizomys; species Rhizomys pruinosus. The sequence continues at coordinate 5,231,203 of VZQC01014736.1, read as the reverse complement.
TATGAAAAGACCAAACCTCCACATCATAGAGATAGAGGAAGGAGAAGAATCCCAAGAGAATGGTATTGATAAGATCTTCAACAGAATAATAGAAGAAAACTTTCCCAAACTGAAAAAAGACAAACCCAGGGGCTGGAGAGATGGCCTAGTAGTTAAGAGTGCCAACTGCTCTTGCAGAGGACCCGGGTTCGATCCCCAGCACCCACGTGGTGGCTGAGAACCATCCTTAACTCCAGTTCCAAGGGAATCAGACGCCCTCTTCTGACCTCTGTGGCATTGCACGACACGGGTGAACAAATCTACATGCAGACAGTACATTCATACACATAAAAACATCAATAAAAAATTAAAAATAAAATAAAGAGAAAAAAAGACAAACCCATAGAAATACAAGAAGCACATAGAACACCAAATAGACAAGACCAGAAAAGAAATTCCCATGTCATATCATAGTTAAAATACTAGATGCTCAAAACAAGGACAAAATACTGAAAGCCACAAGAGAAAAACAACAAGTTACATATAAGGGGAAACCCATCCGAATTACACCTGACTTCTCAGTGCAAACTATGAAAACCAGAAGAACATGGACCAAAGTATTCCCAGTCCTAAATGACTTTAGATGCCAACCCAGATTACTATACCCAGCAAAAATATCAATCATAGTTGAAGGAGAAAGAAAAATCTTTCATGACATAAACAAAATGAAAGAACACATGTCAAAAAAACCTAACACTTCAGAAAATACTCAAAACAATTCAAAGAAAAGAGGAAAGGAGCAACTATCCTTAAGCAACCCAAGAGAGAAATTACCAAAAGCATAACATAGTAAATAAATACCTAGACCAAGAATGCAAATGAAAAATAAGTTGAAAGGAAACAACACACCTCTCTCAATAATAACCTTAAATATTAATGGTCTAAACTCCCCAATCAAAAGACATAGACTGGGAGAATGGATTAAGAAACAGAATCCATCTATATGCTGCCTCCAAGAAACCCATCTCACCCTCAAGGACAGACACTACCTTAGAGTGAAAGGATGGAAAAAATATTCCAAACAAATGGTACCAAAAAGCAAGCAGGAGTAGCTATTCTAATATCAGACAAAATAGACCTCAAAATAAAATTAATCAAAGGGCCATTATATCCTTATCAATGGAACAATTAACTAAGAAGATTTCACAATTTTAAATATTTATGCATCAAACTCTGGTGCACTGAACTTTATAAACACAATCCTTCAGGACCTCAAGACACAGATTAATCTCAGCACGCCAATAGTGGGGGACTTCAATACCCCACTGAGCCACCTGGATTGGTCAACTGGACAAAAAATAAACAGAGAGACATCAGAACTGAACAATACAATACACCAAATGGACCTCACAGATATCTACAGAATATTCCATCCAAACACCAGAGAATATACTTTCTATTCAGCACCCCTTGGAACATTCTCCAAAATTGACCACATACTGGGACACAAAAGAAACCTCAACGAATACAAAAGGATTGAAATTATTCCATGCATTCTATCAGACCACAGTGCAATAAAGCTCAATATTAACACCAGGGTAAACCTTACTAACTATAAGAACACATGGAGACTAAACAACACAATGCTGAACAATGAGTGGGTCAGAGAAGAAATAAAGAATGAAATAAAAGCATTCCTGGAACTAAATGAAAATGACAATACAATACAATAAAACCTGTGGGATACATTAAAGTCAGTCCTAAGAGAGAAATTTATAGCCCTAAGTGCCCACATTAAAAAAAAAAAAAACAGAAAGAGAACAAATAAACTATAGACCCATATCATTAATGAACACAGATGCAAAAATTCTCAACAAAATGCTTGCAAATTGCATACAGACCCACATCAAAAAGATCAGCCATCATGACCAGGTTGGATTCATACCAGAGATGCAGGGATGGTTCAACATACACAAATCAATAAATATCATAAAACACATAAATGGACTTAAAGACAAAAACCACATGATCATCTCAATCACTGCAGAAAAAGCTTTTGACAAAATCCAGCATCCCTTCATGCTTAAAGTCTTAGAGGGAATTGGACTGGAGGGATCATTCCCCATCGTAATCAAAGCCATATACAAGAAACCCACAGCCAGCATCATCCTTAATGGAGAAAACTTGGAAGCATTCCCCTTAAGGCAGGAACATGGCAAGGCTGTCCACTATTGTCACTCCTCTTCTGTATAGTGCTTGAAATGCTTGCTAGGGCAATAAGGCGAGAAAGCGAAATTAAAGGCATACTAATTGGAAAAGAGGAAGTAAAACTATCCCTTTTTGCAGATGATATGATAGTTTACCTAAAGGATGCTAAAAGCTTCACCAGAAAACTCTTAGAAATGATCAAAAGTTTCAGTAAAGTGGCGGGATACAAAATAAACCTAGAAAAACCAGTAGCCTTCCTTTACATTAACAATAAGCAACTGGAGAAGGAATATAAGGAGACCTTCCCAATCACAATAGCTTAAAAAAAAAACCCTAAGAATAAACCTAACCAAAGACACCAAAGACCTCTACGACAAAAATTTTAAAACCCTGAAGAAAGAGATTGAAAATGACATCAAAAGACGGAAAGTGCTCCCATGCTCACGGATTGGAAAAATTAATATAGTAAAAATGTTCATTCTACCCAAATTAATATACAGGTTCAATGCAATCTCAATCAAAATCCCCATGAGGTTTTTCACATACTTAGAAAAAATATTCTTTAAATTCATATGGAAAAACAAAAACACCCAAATAGCTAAAGCAACCCTGAGTGAAAAGTACAATACTGGGGGGATTAAATTACCAGACTTCAAGCTATATTACAGGGCTATAGTCATAAAGACAGCCTGGTACTAGCAAAAAAACAGAACCATTGACCAATGAACAAAACTGAAGATCCAAACTTGAGCTCATATAACTTCAGCCACCTCATATTTGACAAAGGGGGGAAAAAGCTCAATGGAGGAAGGATAGCATCTTCAGCAAATGGTGCTGGCAAAACTGGATCACCATTTGTAGAAGAACAAAAACCCCTACCTCTGACTCTGTACAAAAATAAACTCCAAGTGGATCAAAGATCTCAATCTAAAACCTGAAACTCTGAAGGTGATAGAAGAAAAAGTCAGCAGCAACCTACAAGACATAGGTGTAGGAAAAGATGTTCTAAATCAAACAGCAGCTACACAGGAAATAAGGACAACAGATGACAAGTGGGACCTCATCAAACTCAAAAGCTTTTGTACAGCTAAAGAAACAATCAAGGAAGTGAAGAGAAAATCCACAGAGTGGTAGGAAACCTTCACCACTGATACATCTGACAAAGCATTAGCATCCAGAATATATAAGCTACTTAAAAAACAAAGAAGAAAACAAATGACCTACTCAAAAGATGGAGTAGGGACTGGAGAGTTGGCCTAGCGGTTAAGAGCACCGACTGCTCTTGCAGAGGACCCGGGTTCGATCCCCAGCACCCACATGGCGGCCGAGAGCCGTCTGAAACTCCAATTCCAGGAGAACTCCAGCTCCAGGGGAATCCGAGACCCTCTTCTGACCTCCGCAGCATTGCACGACATGGGTGCACAGACTTGCATGCAGACAGTACATTCATACACATACAGAAATAAATAAAAATTAATAAAAAAAAATTAATAAAAAAAAAAATTTAAAAGATGGAGTAAAGAGCTGAACAGACACTTCACCAGTAAGGAAGTAAAGATGGTTGAGAAACATCTTAAAAAGTGTTCAAAATCATTAATAATTAAGGAAATGCAAATTAAAACCACACTAAGATATCATCTCACTCCAATAAGACTAGCCAAGATCAAGAAAATAAAAGACACCAAATGCTGGAGAGGTTGTGGGGAAAGGGGAACACTCATCCATTGCTGGTGGAAATGTAAACTGGCACAACCACTGTGGAAAACAATGTGGAAAACCCTTAAAAAAACTCAAAATGAGCCTACCACCTAACCCAGCCATACCACTCCTGTGTATATATACCCACAAGACACATCTTACTGCAAAGATACATGCACAGGTATGTTTATTGCAGCTCTCTTTACAATAGCAAAGAGCTGGAACCAACCCAAATGCCCCTCAACTGATGACTGGATAACAAAAATGTGGTACATCTACACAATGGAGTTCTATGCAGCAGTAAAGAAAGATGACATCATTATACTAAGTGAAGTAACACAGTCGCAGAAAAAAAAAGGCAAATGGTTTCCCTCATTTGTGGATGTTAACGCCAAATCCCCAGTTGGCAGGCAAACTGAGCAACTTTATTATTATATTTCATTGTATCTGAAAGCAATTGTGCTATTCCAATGTGAATCACTAAATGGGCTCTAGAATTGTCCTACCACTTATATTCACACATTATAATTACCATATATGGATGGAAGACATGTAGTCATATTCTAAAAAAAAAAAAGAATGTACAGTTGCATGTCTTTATACCTGCATGCAAATTTACTGTTAAAATGTGAATCTCTAAATGTGTTTAGAAATCAACCTATAGCTTATTTTCAGAATTTGTAATTTTGACTTATGTGTGGAGTATATATATGCATATTCTAGAATAATATAAAAATAAAAAATATATAAAAAAATTAAAGGGAAGAATCTGAAAAAAAGACTGAGAAAAAGATGCAAGACATGTATGGCAGAATGCATGAACAGGGGTGGAGGGGGCATGGAAAGGGGAATGTGTCTAAATTGGACTGATAAAGTATGAAATACGCAAAACATCAATAAAATATTTTATATATAATCTATTTGTAAGCACAGAGCTCAGACAAATTGCCAAGAGATGCAGCTGAGGCAATGATCAGGACACATCTACTTGAGTGAAGTCAGAGGGTTGGACTGAGACTTTGTCATCCTTTCTTGTTCTTGAAGAGCAGGAAGGCCCTTCATTAAACTCTTTACAAGACAGACATGAGGAAAACCAGAAGGGAGTCAAATCCTGAAGGAAATGGCGAAGAAGACCCTTCACCTGGCTATCCTTGTTCTAAGCAATGGACAGTAGCCACAGCCTCATGTCTTAGTGGGGACAGCATGGATCTAGACAGCTTCATCTGCACCTAGGATCTGTGTGTCCTCTATTACTTGCCCACTTCCCCTGAATCTATATCCTCTTCCAAAGAGAAACCGCATGTCTTGTATAACCTTGGAATTTTCCCTTCAATCTCATCAGTATGCTATGGACCTTCACTTTGCTGGTAAGTTCTTGGGTTACTTTGTAACACAACAGAAGTCAGCTCTCCTCTCATGCCCTTCCCTTAAACAGCTTTGATTCTGCCCAAGAGGAAATAGGCCTAAAAATAGGACATCCTAATTTTTCATGGTTTCATTCACTCTCCTCAACCCTGTCTTGAAGACTCTCTCTGAGTTTCTTTATGTGAATGTGGGATATCCTTTTTACATTCTGAGTTTTACTTCTTCTCACATTTGCAAGGATGAGGGATGGGACTTCTGAAGTTGGCCACTAGCTGGGGAGAACAAACAGTACTCAAGGAATGATACTCAGTTAAAGAAAGAACAGTTATTTTAGAATGGCTTTCTGTTAAGTACCATAACTACCCAAGCATGGTCTCTGTATATCTTGGTCTTGGCATCTTTTTGAAAAATGGCTCAGTCAACATTCTTCTGTGGAGGATGTTGTACAGCAAGTTGCATAAAATTGCAGGAAAACCCTCTGTCCTGTCCTACCCTTCTCATTTCATGCTTTGAGTGGTTCAATGTTTGCTTCATTAATTTAGCCAATAAATATTGAGTATTGTGTTCCAGCTTTTTTTTTTTTTATTTTGGTCTTTTTGAGACAGGATCCCCCTTTAACCCTAGCTGTCCTGGCACTCACTATGTAGACCAGGCTGGCCTTGAACTCATAGAGATCCACCTGCCTCTGCTTCTGCCTCCTGAGTGCTGGGATTATCTAGCTCTTTGTTACATAATGAAGATACATCTGTGAAAAAGAACAGTAACAAAAGGACACAAAATCCTGCCTTGTTAGTAAGTTTTCTATCACTATGACAAAATAGCTGAGAAAATCAAGTTAAAGGAGAAAAAGTTCTTTTGGCTCACAGTGTCAGAGGTTTCAGTCCAATGTCACTTGCTCTGTATTTCTGAAGACTCCAATAACGCAGTGAGTGCATCATGGTTTAAGGCCATGTTAAAGAAAACCTACTTACTTCAAAGAAACTGGGAAGCAGAGAGACAAAGAGGAAGAGTCCAGGGGCAAAATGTACCTACCGATGCTTGCTTTGGTACCACATACACTAAAATTTGAATGAGACAAGGAAGATTAGAATGTCACCTGCTCAAGGATGACATGCAAATTTATGTGGTGCTCCATATTTTAAGCCAATCACTCTGGGAAGCAGAGAGACAAAGAGGAAGAGTCCAGGGGCAAAATGTACCTACCGATGCTTGCTTTGGTACCACATACACTAAAATTTGAATGAGAAAAGGAAGATTAGAATGTCACCTGCTCGAGGATGACATGCAAATTTATGTGGTGCTCCATATTTTAAGCCAATCACAATGACTTTCCTAGATTTTATATAAAATCTCACACACACACATGTGTGTGTGTGTGTGTGTGTGTGTGTACATAGATATATGATTTGAAAGTAGAACCAAAGCTGACTGAGGAGGTAAAGGGACCAACAGGAAGGAGGAGGGGCAAGTAGAGGGTACAGAGAGGACATGCTCAACATATGATATATGCGTGTACAAACACATTAAAAATTACAAGAGGTTGAATGGAACTACCTTGCTTGAGTGGATAAAGACACTCTCAGAAGCCACAAGGTTATTAAATAAAAATCCCAGTGGCCAGGGTGGACTACCAGTTGTCAGTCAGGGAGGCCCCTAAGGCTCCTAAAACAAAATAGGCAATTGCCACTGCTATTTGTTGCCCACCAGGTATGGATGGGAAGACCCTGCTGCTAAAGTCAACAAGCATTTTGGTTGAAGGACATAGAAAAGCCAGCATGGGACTGAGGAAGGAGCTCCTTCCCTTCTGGCTAGCTTTCCTAGTGCTGGAAGGTGCTATTAAGTCTGCTGGAGGAGAATTGTCATCAGCAGTTACTCAGCCATGAAGCCTGAATGATAGTCTACAGACCTGACAGACAAGAGGTGCTTGAAAGTACAATAGTGACATGGCTGTTATGGATGTAAACAGCCGACTAGAATTTAGCCCCACTCCACATGAATTCCTTCCAATTCATACCTGGTTCTGTAAACCTAAAGGAAAAGCCTGTGGCTGGGGATGTCCTAGATCTTAGTGGGGAATCTGTAATACTACTGTGTTTTGCTAAACGGATATTATGTGCTTGTCAGATTGGCTTCTTAATGTTTATATTTATGTCCATAGATTAGTGTTGCTCTTATAAGAAACTAACTTTCTGTTAAGAAAACAGGGTTACTGAGAATAATTAAGATGGCCTTCCTCCTCCTTCTTCAACTAGTCCAAACCAGTAACTATTCCAAACCAGTTCAGATAAGACCGAGGCCATACCTGGGCACCTCTTCATTTGACTCCATGACCCCTAAATCTCTCAGCCTTCTCTTCTTTGTTTAAGTTGACTAATCCAAAATTAGGGGAGGGGGAAACCACTAAACCCTTAAACCCAAGTCCTCTCTGGGAGGCTTTGGATTCTTGGATTCTAAGTCCACTTCCACTGTGGAACCTTTCCTCTGTGTGAATGTGGGCATGTGTATGAATCTTCTTCTTTCAATAAACCTGTTACCTTCTTACTCTCTGATAGTTTGAGATTTCTGCTGTCTTTTAATTGATTAACTGGATGAGATAATGAACCCAACAATACCTCTATATTGATAATGAACAACACTCTCAGCTTTGCTGGAGAAGCTTCTATGGGTAGGTGGCTATTATAAAGACTCATAACTGGTCAAAGTGCTGAGAATACTCTTGAATGCTCATCCCTAAGAGATATCTAGATCACCTTCTTCAAGGATGAAGCAACACTGTGGAAGAGGCAACAAGAATGTAAGAGCCTGAGGATGGGGCAGAGGATTGTGGAATGCTATCTTTTGAGTATGATATGGACTCTTAAACTCTTAGCTGCAGTGATTACCTATTAAGACTTGCAAAAGATTACACTCCACTGGGACAAGGTCTCAGAATGGAGCAAGAGAAATTGGTGAGCACTAGTCCTGGACTGAGAACCACAAGAGACTGAGTACTGCTGGATGAGGAAGAGTATGCATTATCTAGGATTCCTAGATATACTGACTAGACTCCAGTGGATCTGTTTGCACAGGACATCTGGGTTTGGGAGTTTGATTGGATAGGGCTTAGCTTGGATGTTGCAATGCATGAGTTCTGATGGGAGGGTTGGAGTATGGGGGCACTGGGTTTGAATGGGAACCATTGTATGAGTTGTACAAATGCTCAATAAAAAGCATTACAAAAGATTACACCTCATCAACATTTGGTCATAGAGTGGGGAAGAGTTGATGCGGCCCTGCTTTTCCTGAGAAACTAGTTGTTAATGCTGCTGGTGGAGGAGGGACATTTCTTTAGTGGTGTAGTCACTGGAAAATTGCCTACATTCCTATAAATAGACCCCCACCCATCCTTCTGTTAGCAAGTAACTCTAATTACACTCATTAGTTCACACACACACACAAATCACTTAAAAACGGACCTGTCAAAGCTATACCTTTGGTGACCTACAGTCACCTCCCAATAGTGCATCCAACTATAAACTCTTTGAGAGTTTAATTTATTAAAGTTAGTACCCTCATGTCCAATTACTTCTCAGCTCTTCAACACATGAGCCTTGCAGGGCCCACTTCATCTCCAAACTGTAATACTTGCCTTTATATTCTAGGGAATAAGAGGAAGACAATAAAGATCAAGAAGCTAAGTATGTAGTGTGTGAGTTGGATAAAGTGTTATGAAGAAAACAAGGTTATGGAGAGTCGCAGGAGAAGGTGGGGATTAGACTTTCCAGCATCAGTGATTAGGCTTTCCAACATCAAAGACCTGATAGGGCTGAAAGGACTGACTGTATGGAGATCAGGAACAACAATTTCCAGAAACAGTTGTTGCAATGGTTGCACGGCGGGACAAGCAATTGGGTTGGTATGTTAGCGTGAAGTCTGAGAGATAGGAGATCAGGAAACAGATCATACAAGGCATGGGAAGGCATTAGGAAGCCTTTCATTTTTTATTTACATGAGATGGAAAGCCATGGAAGTTCAAAGGCTCATCCTGGATCCTTGTTTTGACTAGAGCGAGATAGGCAGAGCAAGGACAGCAGTGAAGAGTCTGAACTTATCTCTAAGTGGGACATAGTGACAGTCTGGAATAGGAGGCTATGAGGAGGGCCATGTTTTAAGGTAGCTTTGAGAGAATTTAGTGGTGTATTGACTGCAGACGCCAGAGAAAGGAGGAGACGAAGATGGCCGCAGTGCTTTTGGCCTGACGACAATCGGGTGTGGACTTGCCGTGATGGTGGAGCATGCTCCACAAGTGCCCGGATGTTTACTCACACCGCCCTTTCCTTACCGGAACTTCCTAGGGTCCCAAGATGCCTAAGTAGGATTTCGATCAGAGGGACTTAAATCAAGTAACAATAACATGCAAAGCAAAAAGTAAAAGCTTTATTGAAGTTATATGATGACATATTCTTAACATGATCAAGAATGTGAAAGTTTTCACGTTTCACAAAGCAGTTTATACTTGTCAAAGCATGCCTAAGAGCTCACACATGAAGGCAAACCCAAAGAAACAGAATAAAAGCAAAACTTGATGTTATCTAAGAATATTCATGCAGCAGCTGTAATAGCTTTTTTTCATTATGAAGCACACATAATCCCTGTCCCCCCTCACACCCCATCATTCTCAAGTCATTACCCTCTGCACTACAGTAAAAGAAATAAAAATTCAATTGTTCAAAAATAGAAATAAAAGTATTATCTTTTTTTCTATTTCTATGCTCAAATCAACATTTTCTGATAATGCAAGAAGCAGTCCTTGACCCCATCCAGAATGTCTGAATAATCTGTGATCCATTTACCATTGTAAGTAAATATAACCAGAAGCACCGATTAGGTTTTCAAATTGTATTTTGGAGCACTTTTCATAAAGAATTGCACAAATGTTCTCTGATACACATCTCATGAGACAGGCAACTTTAAGTTCAAATAGCAACATTAAAGGACTTAATCCATGCGAAGAGGGCAGTGTTCTGAGACTTGGGCCATCTGTTCTCTGCTCAGGAGAGGCAGTGCGGTTCACAGGATTTTGATTTTTCTCTCTTATCTCAGATATAGATTGACCACCCACAGTGTGCCTTCAGCTACAAGCTAAGTTCCCTGCATGGATTCCATTTGCCCCCCAATCAAACTGTCATTCTGATAACAGAAAGGGGCCCTTTGCCTGATGGCTGAGTTACTAGTGTGGCAAAAATGTGGTGTTAGGGTTTCATTGACTTCTGCTGCTGAAAAATATTCTGCCATATATTGAGAATAGAGGCAAATCACAAGGCAATATTAAAACAAAGCCAGGAAGGATAATTGTCATGAGACTATGAAGGGAAGCTATATTGTGGAGACCTCCTTCATTTTACAGATGGTATAACTGAAAACCTTAATCTATGCCAGATGTGGTGGCACATGTCTTTAACATCAGCACACAGGCAGAGGCAGGCAGAAATCTGTGAGTTCAAGGCCAGCTCAGTCTCTATAGTGAGTTCCAGGACAGCCAGGCCTACATAGTGAGACCCTATCACAAACAAAAAGAAAAAAAAAACTTAATCTAGAGATTAATCCAGAGCTCATGAGAGTTTTTAAAAATTTTTGTTTACTGCTGGGCGTGGTGGCACACGCCTTTAATCTTAGCACTTGGGAGGCAGAGGTAGGTGGATCTCTGTGAGTTCAAGGCCAGCCTGGTCTATAGATGGAGTTGCAGGCCATTTGGGGTTACAGGGAGACCCTGTCTCAAAAAGATAAAAAAAAAATGGTTTACTAAGTAGAAATATCCCATAATAAAGAAATAAAATAATGAAAAATATAGTCATATAAAGTAAAAATATACAGAAATATATTCAGTCACATAAAAATATTAAATTGCCATATCTGGCTCAATGTTGTCACAAATGACTACTTCAGGATTCCCTGTCTGTGATGCTTTAAAAATTATTTCAACATTTTATTTTTTATTTTTATTTATTTTTTTATTTATTTCTGTATGTTTATGAATGTACTGTCTGCATGTAGGATCATGCACCTGTGTCATGCAATGCTGCAGAGGTCAGAAGAGGGTGTCAGATTCCCCCGGAACTGGAGTTCTCCTGGAATTGGAGTTTCAGACGGTTCTCAGCCGCCACGTGGGTGCTGGGGATTGAACCCTGGTCCTCTGCAAGAGCGGGCGGCGCTCTTAACCGCTAGGCCATCTCTCCAGGCCCTATTTCAACATTTTATTAAATGCCTATTATACCTTGGCTCCTAATTTTTATTTTGCTGTTTTAGGAGAAAAAAGATAATTGTTAAGGGTGCTACATTCTGGCCAGGGGTGGTGGCGCATGCCTTTAATCCTAGCACTTGGGAGGCAGAGGCAGGCGGATCTTTGTGAGTTCAAGGCCAGCCTGGTCTACAGAGTGAGTTCCAGGACAGCCAGAGCTACAGGGAGACCCTGTCTCAAAAAGACCAAAAAAAAAAAAAAAAAAAAGAGTGCTACATTCTGAAATAAAGTTGTGTTTTATAGAGCTCTTTATCTCTTCTTTAAATTCTAATTTTTGAAGGATTTGTTCAAAGTTTGTAAGTGAAATATTAAAAAGTAAAGTATGAGTAAATAAAGAAATTCTTGAAAAGTAATGGTGTACATCATGTAAGAGAATATAAAAAGAAATATCAGTAGGACACTTCCCAGCATGAGCCAACCCCTATTAAGCGCTTTTGATTTCTGCATCAAGGTGTTCTCCAGACCAATTCATGGAATCTGCACACATTTCTCTTGACTTCTCGGACTTCTTTTGTCTAACATAGGCTGATATATTTCAGCCGCTATACAGAAGCTGGAGTGAGGTGTCAGAGCTTCAATTTCAACAACTCTCTGAGTCCCTTCGTATACTTTCTGCTCCTATATAACAAGAGGAAAAAACAGATGATAAATTATTTCCAGTGAGTCACTGGTGTGCATTTCCTTTGTTAAAACCAGTGAGTTGTGTGTGGTCATAATAGTAGAGATGGGTGGAGGGTTCCTTCTCAGGTAAATTCTTCTCCCCAGAGCCCTGGGCCACAACCTGATAAAGCAACTGGTCCAGTGGCCAAGCAGGGGCCATATGGGTTCTCCTTCAAGGCTAAAAGTGGACTGATGCAGTGATCAAGTTACCATTTTCAAGAATTTGAGCTCTGAAGTAAGAAGAATGGCTTAGACTTGCAGGGTAACTGTGGAGGTACAATATATGGCCCTAGAGAGACCATGGAGACCAAGAAGGTGCCTGTAGATAGCACTTCCCATTTCCTCTTCCTGGTTCTTTCAAAGCCTGGTAGCACTTGGTTTCTGAGCTGTCCATGGGATGGTTTGTTATCTCTTAGTAGATCTCCCCTTTATCATCTTTTACCTTTGAACTAGTTTGAATGTTTTTTTCCCCCCCTTCTGACCAAATGAGCTTAGTCTTAGCTGGATACTATAAAAGGAACTTTCTGTTCATCATTGAACATAGATAAAGACACTCATGGTGGATTTTCTAATAGCAAATTAATATAGCTGGGAAATAATGCTGTGATTCAAAAGTTTCTCAAATAAATAGGGTCTATAAAACAAATGAAAATAGGGGCTAGAGAGATGGCTCAGTGGTTAAGAGCACTGACTGCTCTTGCAGAGGACCTGGGTTTGATTCCCAGCACCCACATGGCATCTAAAAACTGTCTTTAACTCTAAGAACCGTCTTTAACTCCAGTCCCAGGAGAATCCAACGACCTCTTCTGACCTCCTCAGCATTTCAGGACACAGGTGCACCAACCTACATGCAGACAGTACACTCATACACATAAAAAATAAAAAATTTAAAAAACTAACCAGCCTGGTCTACAGAGCGAGTTCCAGGACAGCTGGGCCTACAAGGAGACCCTGTCTTGAAAAGACCAAAAAAAAAAAAACAAAAAAAAAAAACTAATGAAAATAAACAGTAATGGCAGGCAAGTGGTACAAACTATTATAAATATTATTTTTTAGGTATTCATGGAAGACTAAGGGGAGGCAAGCTGAGCATCTGAAAGAGCACATGCATACTATATATACTACACACATATCCACACACATACACGAAAGTGCATGTAAGCCCTGATTGCTGCCTATGAAGATGGAAGAATAAAAGACAGGAACAGAGAGAGACATACCAGTAGAAATATGGGGCACATGACCAAAACCTTAGTTAAATAAACGAGTAAATAAACTGACGTCTATTCATGTGAACTTACCTTTTTAATTGACTTATTAGTTTTAAAAACTCGGTACACTAAGTCATAGTAATTTTCCATAGATGTGTTGGTTCTCTTTTGGTCTCTAGATGGCAAATCTGGAGGTCGGAGAGTCACCAGCAAAGATACATTAACTCGGGTTACAGTCACAACTGGAGGGTCTATTTTCGCTGGGGAAAGAATAAGAAATTTTGATAAAGCATTTGAAAGTGAATTATTATACATGGACACATTATAGATCATGACAAATCATTGTTATATTCGGAAATTTGGCAAAAATATTATATGAAGAGAATTGTTTTCTATTTGCAAAGACTGATGCGCTACTTTCTGTTTCAGCATTTCCATAATTTCATTAGGAAATTAAGTATGAAAAATTATACAGAGGGAGGTTTTAGAGCAAGAAAGATATTAGCTAGGTCCTTAAAGAGGTAAATTTTTTTAAATTTTATTTCTTTTTTTTACATGTATGAGTGTACTGTCTGCATGTGGGTTTATTCACCTGTGTCATGCAATGCCATGGAGGTCAGAAGAGAGTGTTAGATTCCCCTGGAACTGGAGTTAAAGACAGTTCTCAGCCACCATGTGGGTGCTGGGAATTGAACCTGGGTCCTCTGCAAGAGCAGTCGGTGCTCTTAACCACTAGGCCATCTCTCCAGCCCCTAGCCTTTTTCATACAAATGGAATTGCCCTATTTGACTGTTAGGCCAGATTGAAACTTCTTAGATTAGATTTTTAATATTTTCCAAACAAATGGGTTGGCATAAACAAATGTCTGTGTGCTGTTAATCACTCCTGTGTGCCTCTTCCCCTCCCTCAGCTAAGCTACTGCCAGGGCCGCCCACTAGCAGTAGGAAGCCATAGTAACAAACATCACCTTTGCGCTCCAGCCATACCCATTTTGTTCCTTTGTGCCCTACACTCTACAACATAATGCCTTTATTTATTAAATATGTGCTGGCAAAGCACTCCAAGCGCCCATGTGCATGTCTTCTAGCTGTTAGTGGAAGAGGCAGAGTGGGAACCGGGAGGCCTTAATGAGGAACTGGAGAAACACTCTCCCTCTCACATCTCTCTTGAANACACACAACAAAAAGAAAAAAAAAACTAATCTAGAGATTAATCCAGAGCCTGCATAGAGTTTAAAAATTTTTGTTTACTGCTGGGCGTGGGGTGGCACACGCCTTTAATCTTAGCACTTGGGAGGCAGAGGTAGTGTGGGATCTCTGTGAGGTTCACGGCCAGCTGGTCTATAGATGGAGTTTGCAGGCCTTTTGGGTTACAGGGGACCCCTGTCTCAAAAAAGATAAAAAAAAAAAAATAGAAAGATATATAAAAACGAATAAAATAGATGAGAAAATGTCATATAAAGTAAAAAATATTCAGAAATATGATGTCAGTACATAAGAAATATTAAATTGCCATATCTGGCTCAATGTTGTGTCACAAATGACTACTTCAGGATTCCCTGTCTGTGATGCTTTAAAAATTATTTCAACATTTTATTTTTTATTTTTATCTATTTTTTTATTTACTTTCTGTATTGTTTATGAATGTACTGTCTGCATGTAGGATCATGCACCTGTGTCATGCATGCTGCAGAGGTCAGAAGAGGGTGTCAGATCCCCCGGAACTCGAGTTCTCCTGCGAATTGGAGTTTCAGACGGTTCTCAGCCGCCATTGGTGCTGTGGGATTGAACCCTGGTCCTCTGCAAGAGCGGGGGCGCTCTTAACCGCTAGGCCCATCTCTTCAGGACCTATTTCAACATTTTTTAAATGCCTATTATACCTTGGCTCCTAATTTTATTTTGCTGTTTAGGAGAAAAAAGATAATTGTTCAAGGGTGCTACATTTGGCCAGGGGTGGTGGCGGCATGCCTTTATCCTAGCACTTGGGGGGCAAAGCAGGCGATCTTGTGAGTTCAAGGCCAGCTGGTGTACAGAGTGAGTTCCAGGACAGCCAGAGGCTACAGGGAGACCCTGAAAAAGACCAAAAAAAAAAAAAAAAAAAGAGTGCTACATTCTGAAATAAAGTTGTGTTATATAGCTCTTTATCTCTTCTTTTAAATTCTAATTTTTGAAGGATTTGTTCAAAGTTTGGTAAGTGAAATATTAAAAAGTAAAGTATGAGTAAATAAAGGAAATTCTTGAAAAGTAATGGTGTACATCATGTAAGAGAATATAAAAAGAAATATCAGTAGGACACTTCCCAGCATGAGCCAACCCCTATTAAGCGCTTTTGATTTCTGCATCAAGGTGTTCTCCAGACCAATTCATGGAATCTGCACACATTTCTCTTGACTTCTCGGACTTCTTTTGTCTAACATAGGCTGATATATTTCAGCCGCTATACAGAAGCTGGAGTGAGGTGTCAGAGCTTCAATTTCAACAACTCTCTGAGTCCCTTCGTATACTTTCTGCTCCTATATAACAAGAGGAAAAAACAGATGATAAATTATTTCCAGTGAGTCACTGGTGTGCATTTCCTTTGTTAAAACCAGTGAGTTGTGTGTGGTCATAATAGTAGAGATGGGTGGAGGGTTCCTTCTCAGGTAAATTCTTCTCCCCAGAGCCCTGGGCCACAACCTGATAAAGCAACTGGTCCAGTGGCCAAGCAGGGGCCATATGGGTTCTCCTTCAAGGCTAAAAGTGGACTGATGCAGTGATCAAGTTACCATTTTCAAGAATTTGAGCTCTGAAGTAAGAAGAATGGCTTAGACTTGCAGGGTAACTGTGGAGGTACAATATATGGCCCTAGAGAGACCATGGAGACCAAGAAGGTGCCTGTAGATAGCACTTCCCATTTCCTCTTCCTGGTTCTTTCAAAGCCTGGTAGCACTTGGTTTCTGAGCTGTCCATGGGATGGTTTGTTATCTCTTAGTAGATCTCCCCTTTATCTATACTTTTGATCCTTCTGACCTTTATTCATTCTTCTTACCTTGTTTGAGATGTTATTACTATCGCTCTGACCACGTCTTTTCTCCCGCCCCATCTTCAAATGACCTAGTCTATAAGCGGATGGCTATTGTTTAATTACATGGAACTTCTGTTCATCATTGAACATAGATAAAGCTCAGCACCTCATGCTGGATTCAGTTCTAATGGTCTAAAATACTGGGCTTGCGATCAAACACTCGAATCTCTGCAGTGGTTTTTCTCAGAGACCCAGAGACTCAAAATGGCCTTTTTAACTCCTCTAAGTCCCAGGAGAATCCAACACGGAATCCCTCTTCTGACCCCCCTCAGCATTTCAGGACACAGGTGCACCAACCTACATTGCAGACAGTACACTCATACACATAAAAAATAAAAAATTTAAAAAACTATACCACGCCTGGCTCTACAGAGCGAGTTCCAGGACAGCTGGTACAAGAGGACCCTGTCTTGAAAGACGCCAAATAAAAAAAAAACAAAAAAAAAAAACTAATGAAAAGTAAACAGTAAGGCACAAGTGGTACGCAAACTATTTAATATTATTTTTTACTATTATGAGTTTATTCATGGAAGACTAAGGGGAGGCAAGCTGAGCATCTGAAAGAGCACATGCATACTATATATATACTACTACCACATATCCACACACACTACACGAAAGTGCATGTAAGCCCTGATTGCTGCCTATGAAGATGGAAGAATAAAAGACAGGAACAGAGAAGAGACCATACCAGTAGAAATATGGGGCACATGACCAAAACCTTAGTAAATAAACGAGTAAATAAACTGACGTCTATTCATGTGAACTTACCTTTTTAATTGACTTATTAGTTTTAAAAACTCGGTACACTAAGTCATAGTAATTTTCCATAGATGTGTTGGTTCTCTTTTGGTCTCTAGATGGCAAATCTGGAGGTCGGAGAGTCACCAGCAAAGATACATTAACTCGGGTTACAGTCACAACTGGAGGGTCTATTTTCGCTGGGGAAAGAATAAGAAATTTTGATAAAGCATTTGAAAGTGAATTATTATACATGGACACATTATAGATCATGACAAATCATTGTTATATTCGGAAATTTGGCAAAAATATTATATGAAGAGAATTGTTTTCTATTTGCAAAGACTGATGCGCTACTTTCTGTTTCAGCATTTCCATAATTTCATTAGGAAATTAAGTATGAAAAATTATACAGAGGGAGGTTTTAGAGCAAGAAAGATATTAGCTAGGTCCTTAAAGAGTAAATTTTTTTAAATTTTATTTTCTTTTTTTTTACATGTATGAGTGTACTGTCTGCATGGTGTATTCACCTGTGTCATGCAATGCCCTGGAGGTCAGAAGAGAGTGTTAGATTCCCCTGGAACTGGAGTTAAACGGGCAGTTCTCAGCCACCATGTGGCGTGCTGGGAATTGAAACCTGGGTCCTCTGCAGAGCGAGTCGGTGCTCTTAACCACTAGGCCATCTCTCCAGCCCAAGAGGTAAAAACTATTTATTTATTATTTATTTATTTTATGAGCTTTGTGAATTGTTAACATCATTTATACAATTAGGATACAGTCATTGTTTCCGGGACCTTCCCCACCCCCACACCCATCCCAGATCATGGTATTCTGCCATAACTGTCTTGCATCTTTCTCTGTTTTTTTTTTTTTTTTTCCTTTTTTAGCTATAAGTGATAATCCCATGAGTACAAGCATCCTTCGTGCAAAACCTATTCAGGCTTTGTTTGCCAACCCCCACACCCCACCATCCATGGGGGGAGTGACTTGTTTGTTCAAATCAAGTTGATCAATGAGTGTCCAGACTACATCGCTGGAGTTTCACCATTCACCCCATCGGAGCCTTTACATTCTACCACGCCCCCTCTTCCACAGTTTTCCCTAGGCTTAGAAAAAAGGGGCAAGGTGGATGAGAGTAAAACAGTCCACTCTCTCTGAGCTGTTGACTTGGACTCTGGTCAATTCTGGCTGTTTCCTTTCATGGGCTGACAGTTTGTTCAGGAGTAACCTTTCGATCCTACTAATGAAGCACAAGCAATTAGATATATAGGTATTTAAGCAGCACTAATAGTTATGGTAGGTTACTTTGGCATAGACACATATGTTTGGATGATATGTTAATTCATGAATTATATTTTTACCCCCTGATAAATATAACAGGGTCTTACTGTGGCTTATGACATCTCCTAACCTGTAGAGGATGTAGGCTTGTGGCATCAGCCATGGGTTATTCCTCCAAGGAGAGAGCCAACAGCCAATTAGATTTGGGATATACAGGCACATGGCTGCCTCTGCTGCACAGTATTTCCAGGCAGGTGAAGTGTAGCTGGTGCTGATGGTGGAGTCTTGCTTGACTCAGGGAGACCCGTATTTGCTTTATTGGTTTAGTGGCCTTTGGGAACACTCTCTGGCATTCCAGAGGCCATCTGTACCCTTGCATGTGCGGTCTCAATACATCCCTCCCATGTTAACGTCAGGTCTTCGGCAGCAGGGTCTTATCGCCTCTCCTCCTGCAGGTATCCCAACTTAGGGGCAAGGAGCCCTTACCTTTTGTGGGGCTTTGGATCCCCTGGCCAACATCCCCCTGGTAGAACAATCCATTGCTGATGTCAGAGCTCCTGCATTAATATACTTTGCCTAAGTGCATAGCCTAAGGACTTTAGTATTATATTTGGTTCTGAGCAGAGTATAATCTTTTTCACAGTTCTTATGTGTATTAGTCAATTAAAGAAGGCATTTTTACCAGCTTTATAAGAGATTACAAGAGGTAAAATTTTAAAGCAGCTTTGAAACCATTCAAAAACTTGAAACTATGAAATTAATTCAACAGGATTATGTCATATGCTATGGAAAGTACTGAGGGGTCAAAAGAGAATTTGTGGTTCATGCATTTTGTTCACAATGACCAGCTCATTATTAACAAAGAAAGAGCATACAGTTATTTTACTTGTCCCAGGTTTACTAAAATATTGCTGTGTGGATTTTCTTGTTTGGTATTCATTGTAATTTTCACTTTCCAAATGCTGGTCCCTTTGCCTGGTACACTCGTCTCTACCTTCTGTCTGATTAATAATACATACTCATCTCTAGAGATCAGATCTAGCCTCCTTTCCCTGGGGATGCTTTTCCTGGCCTTCCTGGCTGGGTCTCTCCTTGGCTAGGATCTCATAGCCCTGTGCACTTGGCTGTTATACCACCTATCACAGGCATCTTTTATGGCTGTGTGTTTATTTATTAATGTGTTCCTTTCCTATTAAACAGAAAGTTCTGGGAAGAAAAAGACTTCTCTGTACCTGTTGTGCTTGCCATACCTCCCCCTGTACTGGGTAAAAACAAATAACTAACTTCTAAATAATTTCTGTATGAACAAAGAGGCAAGTTAATTTTTCATCTGACTTGAAGCCTATAACAAAAGTCTGCATATATTTTTAATCAGAAAAATTCTAGGACTATATAATATTGAAATCTTACAGAGTGTCAAATGCTGCTGAGTTTCTTTTAAAGCCTTGCTTTCTCTCTAGATAGACACCCGGAATCAGAACTTAATGTGCTGTGTCGTCACACTGCTCAGAAGAGGTTGCAGATGAGCTGATGCATACAGGTGACTCATTAGCTGGCATAGCAGACTAGGAACATACTGTTCTCAGATTCTAGAAACTTGTTTTTTTAGCCTCAGGAGCTGGGGAGGAAAGGGCCAAGTAGAAGTAAGGAAGCAGCTAAGTGGGTGGGGCTTCTCACAACTGCTGTATGAATAGTTCAATTTAACTGTTTTATACACTGAATTTATTCTTCTATTTATTCTTCTATTCTACCTATAAAGCTCTTCTATCAAAGCACTTTTTAAAGAACACTGCCAAAGGCTTATTTCTTTTGTGGGGTGTGGTCATACAGAAAAAAACAAACCTAAAGATATGTTAACTCAACACCATCCTTATTTAAAGAAGATGGCCAAAGCCTCCTCTAATCTGAGCCTAAGTTTTTGGCTATTCTTACCCAAAGAGACAGGATGGATCAGACTTTGTCTGATGAATATTTGAACTTGACCTAATTTCTAGGAATATAAAAAAATTACCCCATAACTTCTCCTGAATGCTGCACATCAGTTTAGTCATACAACCTCTTTTTTTCTCAATTACAGAATTCTTTACTGAGTGGGGCTTGAGTTTCAAGTTATCCCCAGAAATAATGTGCTAGACCCTACAGATTGGTTTTTTTTCAATTCTTGTTCTTCTCTTGTGCTAATTGAAGAGCTGGAAATAAATAAATAAGTAGACTTTGTCCCAAGCTCTGTGCATCTAGCCTTTTAACACGTCAGTTGTTTAAATCTAACTGGACATTGTATTGCTCATAAATAGATGGACCCAAAACTCTTGAGATTAGGGGGGCTCTGAAGTAAGAGCCTTTACAGATGCTAACCAGAGGAAAGATCAGGTCTTGGGAAATGCTCTTAAAAATCTAGTAGCAAGGTTTAGCAGCAGTTGGAAAATGTCTTCTCAAAAAAAAAGGAAAATGTCTTCGGGACCCAGAGTGCCTAGAACTAAGAATGTTTTGACAAACTTTGTTGAAGGAAAGTGCTGGGTTATGCTGCCTGTAAATAAGAGGGTGAGGTTATGGAAAGTGGGTGGAGTTTGGGATTTGAGAGAAGCAATTGTTTCTGGGTTGATTAGCGTTCATGAAAAGTGTATATGTAAATGAGGTACCTCTGGTAGTTAGCCCTGATGGGATCTGAGCCTTAACGTATGTTCAGGAATGTAATCATGTTCTTTTAAGCCTTGTGGTTAATTCTGGTCCCCCTTCCTTCTACTTTTCTGTCCTTTGGTCTTTTGTAAATACCTTCACTAAGTCACAATTTCTCTTTGTCAGCATTGTGACGCAGAATGCACACATTTTGGTGTCCATACTACTGCAAGGTTAAAAGCACCCCTATGGAAAAGAAGTATTAACAAACCCTTGAATGCTTCCTAAGTTCAAAATTTACTGCAAAGCAACAGTGATCAAGAGAGTGGGATTCTAACACAACAACAGCTGAATCAATGAAATATGATGAAAACCACGGAATGAACACATCTACGACCACCTGATTCTCATTAAGGGTGTCGGATCGTTCACTGGGGACTGGGCTTTTCAACAAATGCTGCAGGAACAGCAGGAGAGTCACAGGAGAAAGAATGACACCGAATCCTTATTTCACACTTTACATAAAAGCAAACTTGAAATGGATGAAAAAGACATAAAACAAAACAAAACTAACAGCCCCCCCCTTCAAAACGCTTAGAATAAACCACTAGGTAAATCTTCATGATTTGGATTTGGCAAGCTATTAATCATGTTTTTAAAATGTATGAAAGATCTGAAGGGAGAATTCCCAAAGGAGATAGATAAATGGCCAATAATCACAGGATAAGATGCTGAACATTTTTAACTACCAGGAAAATACAAATCAATCATGTGAGATATCATTTCATACCCATTAGGATGGCTATGATACCCAAAGTCATATAATTTGTGTAGGTAAAAATATGGAGAAAAACAGTTCGCCAGCCAAATGACTAAATATATCGTTATCACGAGACCCAGCCATTCCGTCCCTAGGTATGTACCCAAGAGAAACAAAAACATATTTCCACACAAAAGTTGTCCATGAATGTTTTAAACACATTATTCATAACAGCAAAAATATGTTAACAACCTAAGTGCTCATTCATTGAAGAACAAATAAATAAAAGGGGATATGCCCACATAATGGAATAACAGTTTTGGGGCCATATAATGGAATAAAATATGGATACATTCTACAATTATGCTAAGTGAATGAGCAGATGTGTATTCAGTAGAAACCATACTTCCAGTGTTGAATTTTGATCTTTCCCCAGGCTAGTGGTACTGACACATAACAGGTTACTCTGTGGAGATGGTGGGCAGTGTCAGAACAGGAGCTCTTGATCAGCCTTGTGATCACAAAAGAGTGGAAGAGCACACTCTGCTGTGTGCTATGTTGTTAGGAGACTTCTGACAAAGATTCAGTGGACACTGCTAAGTATCCAAATTCCCAGTAAAGAAGATTGGCATTGGGCCCCTACATGGTGCCCTACTTCAGGGCTTTCCACCAGTTTTATTTATTTCCTTCCAACAGGGAGGGAACAGGAGCACTGGAATAGACATTTCTGTTTTTCTTTGCTGCTTTAGTGCTTTTATCAATGGATTTTTCCAAATCATAACACATCCAGAGATGTACTGAATGCCTTGCTGATGAGCATAGTACTCTATCATAAATTGCTTATGGCACATAAATAATTAATGTAGAAGTGAGGTGAGGTCTCATGCTCACAGGAACATTTCTCTTGCCATACATTGCATTATTCAGAAAGTTCTAGTTATAAAAGAAAGTGAAATGGATGACTGGAAACTCAGTTTGAGTGACCACATCTTGTAAGGTAGTACGATAAATGACCAGTTTAGGGTATTATTTACTTCACAGTTTTCATTAGTCTAGGATTCAAAAGTAGAAGTGAGGGCCTGGGGAGATGGCTCAGTGGGTAAGCCCACTTGATCTGCAAGAATGAGGAACTGAGTTCAAAGCTCAGTGGCTGACAGAGACAGCTGGGTTATAAGCATGGCTCCCCCAATGCGGGGAGCAGATTCAGGCAGATCCTGAGAGTTCAGTGGTCAGCCAGCCTTGCCAAAACCTAGCTTCAGGTTTAGTGAGAGACCCTGTCTCATGGTAATAAGGAACAGAGCTATAGAGGAAGACATCTGGATCATGCTCTGGCTTCCATATGCATGTACACTGACTCTGTGCTGGCACACCCATGTGCATGTACCACACAGACATGTAGAAGAGAGAGGGACAATTATCCTTTTTATGCATAGTGAATAATGGATAAACTTTGTCTTTTACAAGTTTGACCTTTTAATTCCTCTGACTTACAACGAAAATAATTTCAAAGAATTGGAAGTTGTGGCTGCTTCATGACCACTTAGAGCTCCTTGTATTGCTTAACCAATGAAGGGAAAATGAGATTGTGCTGGGAAGGAGGGTTCTAATTATGAAGGAGGATAGAGTTATTATAAATGAGTGAAATAGAAGGGTGGTTAGCATCCTCTAGACTACCTCTAACAACGTCTACACTTCATGATAAAATTAATGTAAGATTATGTCAAGTCAGCACAAAGAAAGACCAAAAGGACTCCTCAGTCAATGAAGATCTGAAGAGGTAATGGAAAAAACCAAATCAATAAAAGGAAGAAGTTATAAATCGTAATCACAGCTTCATCGCTTGTAACTACGGGGACTCTGCTAAATATATTTTCTTTCTTATTTTATAATGCATAGTTTTATATATGCATTAAACTTTTCCTTTTTTCTTTCTCTGTTTCCTCTAACATTTTACATAAGGTCTGTTGGTAATGGTTACTTTCATCATTTGCATCTTAGATTATTATATATTAATCTGTGGTTTTTATCCAAACTATAAGATGAATAAATGCTCTCCAGAAGCAGTTAAGAGCAAGCACCTTTTCTTTCTAGTAGTGGGGACCGAGTCAGGCTTCCTACCATTCAGCTACATCCCCACCCCTGGCTTCTCCTTCTGAAGAGGCAAGTAAAAGTTTTAATTTCCTCGACAGAGTTGTCTTCTAACATGGGACTTTTCAGGAACTTAACTCTCTTATTTAGGGAAGAATTAGGCAATATGACTTATTTCTGCTATCTAAAATGACTTTAAAAGCAAGCAAACAAACGAACAAACAAAAAACAAACAGAAAGCATTCTGGCCACAAGTCAAGTGAAGGCTCTGTAGGCAGATGCAGCAGCATTTGAATCCTGACTCAGGTGATACAAGCTGTGACACTGGAGCTATGGCTGGACCTCTGCATCTGATTTCCTGGGTTGTCAGATAAGGATAGTAAAAAGCTAGTCCCTTGTGTCATCCTGTGCATTCTATCAAGAGCAATGAGGCTGTGGGCCTCAGCACAGTACAGCACAGCACAGCACAGCACAGCACAGCACAGCACAGCACAGCACAGCACAGCACAGCACAGCACAGCACAGGAGCTGACCAAGCACCCAGAGGCAGGAAACAAGAAGCAGAGCAACTCTGTGGAACTCACTTTCCCACCACGGGGTGAAGCGCAGTGTCATGGCCCAGCTGGAGTAGCTTCCAGCCCAGGCTGTCCTCACCCTCCCGTAGTAAGGCTCCTGCAATTCTGAGGTTTCATTGGTAAGGTTGCAATAGAGTGCAGGGGTCCCCCAGCATTCCTGCTTGTCTTTCCATTGTCTCTGTCCGTACCTGAAAAAGGGAAAGACAAATATGTAAAGGAGTTTCTTTTTTTCCATCTGAGCACTCTTCCATTGGTCCAGTGTAATAATTTTTATGCAGATTGAAAACTGATCTCTGCCCTTGGTACTGCTTATGACCTTTAAGAAGCTACAGAAGTTCCTTCTTGTTAAACAAGGTGTTAGCTTGCTGAAAAATAAATTCAACTTTGAAAACTTCTGTCTCACTAACATGAGTCTTAATCCCTTTGCTTTTTAACTATGTGTTTCTTCTGGTGGGTGAACCAACTTCCATTTTTAAGTACTCATCCTCCACATCTTTACCACTTATGCACTTCAACTCTTTGTGGCTTTTTTCTCCACTGCTCATCAGCTTGCTGTTGAGTCATAAGGCTGATTTCTAGAAGCTGCTACCACTTCTTACCATCTCAGGTGGTGCTTCCTGAACACACCTGGCTCATCTCTCTATTGAAAGTTGATTGCAAGTTGTAGTGAGGGCTCCATAGGGAGCTCTGGGACTCCGGACTGGGAAAGGACATTGCAAAGAGTTGGTGAGGCAAAAGGCTGATGGGTCCATCCTGAGCCCATGGGACGGTTTGACAGCTAAAGGCTAATACTTTCTTTCCTTATGAATCACGAATCAGCCTATTCCAATAAGATGTTGGAAGGAGCTTAGTTAGAAGCTTAGGAGGAAGGTTCCTCTGTTGAAGGACTTTCTAGCTATATAATCAAATGGAGTAACAGTAGGTTCATGGTGTCATGGTTAAAGCAGAACCCACAACACAAATGCAGCACAATTTGATAAGTTTTGATTATTGGTTATTGATGACATAGTGTCTTGCTAGCAGAACATAGGTTTCATGGTTTCTTTTGCTTTCACTCTGAGACCTTATATGTATTCTATCCAAAATGCACAGATCTTAAATATGCCCCACATGAACTAGGTACAACCAAATGACAACAAAATGAAAAGTTTTCAAAATTATAAATGTGCATTATGCTATTGAACATACTCAAAAAAATAAAAAAAAAAAAGAAAATACTCTAGGGACAGGAATGGTTTCAGGTACTCTGAGGCCTGAAATTTATATAAACTTGGGAGTTCCCTTAGAGAATTGCCAGTTAAAGTTCTTCCATGGGGCACTCAGATTTAATCTTGGTTAGCTTCTAGTTCTAATTCTAGAAGAGCTTTTGATCCATTTATTAGTTTGACAAACAGATCATTTGCATCCACTTATACTTCCTGAGGGGGCGCATATCAAATGAATGTCAGTCTATAGTTCCTATAAGCCAGAAGCATCTTCAACTATGTACAAATCTAGTTTGATAATAGAAAATCTTTGATTATAAAGATTAATCCATTGTACAGTTGCTAAACAAAATACAGAAAAGTAGAAACAATTAAAGAGTAGAAGGCTTCTGCGGACAGTCTCTGTGAAATTAGTTGAAAGGATAATTTGCACTAGGGTTCTTTTCAAGCCGCAGGGACATGGATGAACTTCGGGAGTAAAATTATTACTTTGACTTGTAGCTGCATTTAGTTTTCTGAAAGTCTAATGAAAATCGTGAAGGCTAAACTATAATGGCTCCTACCAGTTGCACAGCCAACTTCTCCAACTATTTAGGGAAGGAAGAATCTCAGAAATTCCATGGGAAACTTGCGATTTTCTAGTGAGAGGTGAACAGCTTATAAGCATTGATAAAGGAAAGGAGTCAAATACACCTGAGTTTTAGCAGTGATCCATCAAAACTTGTTTAGGATCTTACATGCAACAGCATGCCCTAATTTACATACATGATTACAAAAGTGATTAGTATTTACAAAGAATTTGCTAGCTAGTAAACCCACTCTGAACATGCAGATTAAAATATACTTTATGTACTTTCATGTTTGCCACAAGTTCATGTCACCTAACAATACTTTCAGCTTATGTGAATACTGGCTCTGTGCTAAGCAAGCTACTTCCAATTCATTTGACATCATGTACTGAGAAGCCACTGTGTGGTAGAAATTTATGGAGCCCAAAGTCTGTTTACTGAGCTCCCTAAGGCTGAAGTGTTTGTCTTAAAGACTTAAGCCTTCATGCCTTTGTCTTACCAATCTTCTGTCTGACCTCTGCTTCTTCTCAACCCTTCTGAAACTCCTCAAAAATAAAAACATTGAATAATTCTTCTAAGATATGCTCCCAAAACAATAATGACAAGAACAAAACTCAGATCCTAGTGTTCTGTAGTCCAGAACATGCTACCTGTGCTTTTCTCTGTCAGCTAAAGCAACTTACATTTTATACTGCACAAAGTAGATGCTGCTGTTTCCAGTAAGCATACTCCCAGGCTGCCAGTGCAAAATGTTGTGGAAATTTCGGGACTGAAATCGGACCTTCTGAGGTTTCAACGATTCAAGGCTTGGCTGAGCCTCTAAAAGAACAAGAAAGGCAGCATTGAACATTACTAAGAGCACTGTCGTTGGCAGAAGTTTTTTCATGCAATGCCTGTTTCAGGATTCCCTGAAGTAGTTGCTTCAAGAGCAGGTAGTAATGGTAGAGCTAGAAATCAACATTTTTACTCTAATGTGATGATTTTGCTGCATAGTAAAGTTCCCTCCCTCCCTCCCTCCCTCCCTCCCTTCCTTCCTTCCTTCCTTCCTTCCTTCCTTCCTTCCTTCCTTCCTTCCTTCCTTCCTTCCTTCCTTCCCTTCTTTCTCTGTCTCTGTTCTGCTTGAGTGAACTCAGGGCCTGTGAATGCCAGGCAAGGGCTCTACCACTGAGCCACATCTCTAGCCCAAGGTAAAATTACAGAATGATGTGTTTCAGACTCGGAAAATGTACATGACACTTTCCCACCACACTCCCCAAGCTGTATTTTAACAAAACTCAAGGAAAGAATACTGTCCTTAGTTCCTTCCCGAATAGTGATTGGAGGTAATGATTGAGATGGAAGCCCCACACCTGCCCGTTTCCTATCTCCAAGTACCCAGAAAGAATTGCTCAGATGCACTGGCCTAAACTAATGGAGAAAATACCTAAGACCTGATGTGGGGCCTGGTGGTGCTGTGAAGACAACCAATCATAGTTAAGAAAAGGCATGACATTGCATGGCATAGTTCTTTATGTTTCTTCCTCACATCACGTGACACGGATAGCCCAACTTCACCTGCATTTCATCTTGTGGAGGCAAGAGATCTAGAACAGAATTTTACTTCAGGGTCCAAAATTTCTGATAAGGGAGAAAAGGGTGATTTCCATGGACACTTAGTCTTGCCCCACCCAAAGGTGTTGACACTGTTATTTGGCTTACTTTCTGGTTAGGAGACCTCCTGCAGTGCATGCATGATGAGGCCTACGTGGAAAGAGTCTGTTCTATTCTCAAAGTTGACTTTGTGTACTCAAATCACTACCTGCTTAATCATATTTAGTATATATAAATTTTCAGATGTCAGGAATAATCTCCTGAAGACCCACCTAGAGCTGACTTGCTAGCCTGAGGACATTTGGCTAAATGCCCTGTATATCTTCTATCTTTGGACTCTTTGATTTTTTGCAACAGCCTCATTGCTGCCACCACCAAAAATAACAACTCCTGGTGCACCAGGCATCGAGGGGCTTTTACCACCATTCCATCATTGAATTTGTCCAGCTCTTCCATGAGAAAGGTGCAACTACAGACTTTCTCTTGTGGGATAAAGACTAAGTCTCAGAGAGGTGAAGGAACCTGTTTAGGAGCAAATGTTAAACCTGATTTTGTGTCCAGGCTGTCTGACTCCACAGCCTGCCTATTACCACAGAAAATCAAGACTGTGTCTTGATAAGCCTCTGGTGACAAAGCTGAATAATTAAAAGGAAGCAAAGCACTTACCTCCTCCACTAGTCAAGAAGAACCTGATGAGGAGGCCTAGGAAGCAAAGTTTAGGCATCATGGTTCTCAGTTTGACTGTCCAGCAACCAGTGATCCCTGCAGTGAGGAGACAGCTGAGAAGAGGGAACTATAAAAATCCACAATGGGACCATCCCTTTACGGGTTTAACCAATGGTAAACGTTCTTTAAAGGAACTTTAATTCATTACCTTCATTTTGGCTTCATTAAAAGTACGAGATACACTTAAAAAAAAAAGGACCCGTGTAGTAAACTGAGTTTATATGAAGTTTGTTTAGAGGGATTATTCAAGATGAATGAATCTAGCTGTCAGGGAGACCTTAGAGAGACGTGCTGGGCAATTGTAGCTGCCCCACCCCTGGCACTTCTCCAAACACGTGGAATCATTGATTCTTTTCCTCTCCTTTTTGGCTAGCCTCCCAATTTACTTTTCTGCTATGCCCCAGGCCCCTGGCACCACCGGCTCCCACAGAGCCCCGTGCTGTGCTGTTGGCCTTTCCCTCTTCATGGTGGCCTTGGGCCCCACTCAATGAATCTCTATTCCTTTCCCATTTACACCCCAAGTTTCCATTTTTAAAAATTTATTTATTTTGTATGTGTATGAATGTACTGTCTGCATGTAGGTCTGTACACCCGTGTCGTGCAGTGCTGCAGAGGTCAGAAGAGAGTGTCGGATTCCCCTGGAACTGGAGTTAAAGACGGTTCTCAGCCGCCATGTGGGTGCTGGGGATCGAACCCAGGTCCTCTGCAAGAGCAGTCGGTGCTCTTAACCGCTAGGCCATCTCTCCAGCCCCCATCAATTCATCTTAATGAAACTTCAGAAGCTACCAGATCAAATGACACCTGAAGGTGACTGAAGGACAATCAGTTTGGGCTACATTAAAATCTTTTCTTGATATCTCCTGGGAAATCCAATTGAATGGGTCATCTGTCCTTTGTTCACAATTCATTATATTGTTTTACAAAAAAAAAAAAATTCTGCACCTCCCATGTTTTTACAGGCATGAAAAATATACATTTAATCACAAGAAAATGATTTTTTTAAAAAACCTTTTGAGGTCAAAAGAGGAAATGTATTCTGGCTTTTCATTGTATACAAACAGACTTGTTTTAAGTTCTCGGTAGAAAAACTCCATTGCTGATGGCTGCTGAGCAGTATCATTCATTCATTCATCCATTCACTCATTCATCCATTCACTCACATTTGGCAAATATGTACTGTCCTCATAGAGCAGGCATTGTTCTGAACAGCAAGTAAAAGAGAGGCTGCCTTTGATTTCCAGACATTTACTTATAGAGCCATCAGGGCTGTAGACAGTGCTGAGACAAGGTCAGATTGTGGCTTTCCATCTACATCTCCTCTGTCTTAAATGGGAAGGAAAAAGTTTCAAAAGACAGCTGGAAAGGTGGATGCACCACCAATTTGACTGGAGCTGTAGGAAGCTGGGGTGGGGCGAGGGCATGGAAGAATCATAAGACTAGTCATCCTGCTGAAATACAGGAGGGCATCTTTAGAGAGGGAAGGATGACCTCCCACATGAAGAAAGGAGCAGATGTGAAGTTGTTCTCAAAAGTGTGCCTTCCCATCCCCAACACCGCACCCAGCATATGGCATTTTAAGTTGGATCATGCAGGAATTCTAAGTTGGGGTCATGCAGGAAGAGTGTTATCCCTGACCAAAGGGCCTCAGAACAGAGCCCATTAGGACTTTGCTCAGACATCAGTGGTCAAAAGTACTGTCATTTTGCCAGGCGTGGTGGCACATGCCTGTAATCCCAGCACTTGGGAGGCAGAGGCAGGCAGATTTCTGTGAGTTCAAGGCCAGCCTGGTCTACATAGTGAGCCCCAGGTCAGCTGGGACTAAAAAGGGAGATCCTATCTCGAAAAGACCAAAAAAAAAAAAATTTAAGAAAAAAAGAAGATAAAAAAGTACTGTCATTTCACATTAAAAAATTCCAGAGTAATTTGAGGACAGTTGTGGTACAGACTTTGTGAAACTGCAGCTGTACAGAAAGACATGTAAGGGTAACATCAGGTTTTCCAGCCCCTCCAGGCTTGTCAAACTTCTGCATCCAGACCCTCATCTTCTCCAAGTGAAGCTATTTTGTTTATAAAGTCAGGTATGTGGCATCTCTTATGTTCCTTTTCCATGATTTTAGGGTGCCTTTTCTTCCAGTCTTCTACCATTCAACAATTTCTTATTTGCTGATGTTGCCCAATGATTTATAAACTTTACAGTGACCTTGCTTAGATGATAATTTGGATATGAAATCTTAATGGTCAGTATCTTCAACATCTATAGGTCTCATTTTGAAGCAGTCAAATTGCTCCAAATTCCAGTTTAAGAAGAAAAAGAAAATAATTGATTTTAAGGTTTTATGTGTTGAGCAGCAGAGAGTGGGTTTCTGTAAATTACTGACTTTGTGGAACAAACCAGAGGAAATTAGGAAATTAGGAGGAAGAGGTAACAGTACGGCATTTTTAAGAACTGAATTCTTGCTGGGACTAGAGTACTTACTTAGCATGTGAAGGGCCCTTGGTTTAATTCTCAGTAACTAAAGTGAAAAATGCCTGTATCTAACAACTGAATTTTCCCAAGGACCTGAGCTTTTGTTATGTTGTATTTCAGAAACTAAACCAATCCTGCCGCCATTCAATGAGCCATTTCATTGAGTAAATGTCATAACCTCACCGGGCATGGTGGCACACGCCTTTAATCCTAGCACTTGGGAGGCAGAGGCAGGCGGATCTTTGTGAGTTCAAGGCCAGCCTGGTCTACAGAGTGAGTTCCAGGACAGCTGGGGCTACAGGGAGACCCTGTCTCGAAAAGACCAAAAAAAAAAAAAAAAAAAAGTCATAACCTCTAGAAAAGCCAATGTCTCCAGCAATTCCTCAGGTAGATGAAAAGATGGAATAAATTCTATTTTCCACTAACTTGGCAGCAGACTAATTTGCGCAGAATTGTTTTAAATGAAATGTTATTTTGTATGGCAAGAACATTAAAATTAATGGGAGACTTCTGCTC
Organism: Rhizomys pruinosus; assembly: GCA_009823505.1. Lineage (NCBI taxonomy): Eukaryota > Metazoa > Chordata > Mammalia > Rodentia > Spalacidae > Rhizomys > Rhizomys pruinosus. The sequence continues at coordinate 5,199,608 of VZQC01014736.1, read as the reverse complement.
TGCTTTGCTTTGGGAATGAAATGCAGGCTTCAGACAGATGTTCTGCCCTCCCTGCCTTCTCTACACCCTTCAGGAGGGAGAGTCTACTTTGACTGTGTTAGTGGATAACTCCATTGGGCTATATCTGGAGAGAACTTGCCCAAGCCCTGTAACATGGATAGACTTTTTTCTTCCTCCTTGTGGGTTCTAGAAGATTAACAATTCATCTAAGTAAAAGAATCTTTATTTGTAGATGTGACATATCATTTAAAAATATATTATTTTATTATTTTTTATTTTATGTGTATGAGTGTATTGCCTGCATAATGTGTAAGTGCACCCAGGTCTTGCAATGCCCACAGAGTTTAGAAGAGGGCATTGGATCCCCTAGAACTAGAGTTATAGATGGTTGTTAGCCACCATGTAGGTGCTGGGAACTGAACCAGAGTCCTCTGCAAGAGCAAGCAATGCTGTTAATGGCTCAGCCATCTCTCCAGCCCATGACATGGGGTTTTATTAGTTGTTATTTTTGTTCTTTAAAAGAATACCTATTGAGCCGGGCATGGTGGCGCATGCCTTTAATCCTAGCACTTGGGAGGCAGAGGCAGGCGGATCTTTGTGAGTTCAAGGCCAGCCTGGTCTACAGAGTGAGTTCCAGGACAGCTGGGGCTACAAGGATACCCTGTCTCGAAAAGACCAAAAAAAAGAAAGAATACCTATTGAATCATTGCAGATTAAAATGGCACAATATCTGAAATGAAGGTCAATAATAATGTGTGAAATCATGGATAATGTATTGTTTTTCATGAATTATTTTATTTGATGTTCTTGGTACTATAATTTTGATTTTACAGGTGAAGAAACTGAGGCATAGAGAGGCTAAGAGAACTTGACCAAGATTCTATAGCAGGCAGTCACATAATGAGGGGTAAATTCATATCCGACTAATTTCACAGATTGAAGAGTGTAAGACTGCTCTTGTGCTGTCCCCTCAAAGGAGGGAAGGATGTTAAGTTTGATCATCCATTCCCACATTGTTTATTCACGAAGATGTTTATTGATTACTGGGCGTAGCAATTGTGGTAGGCAAGAGAAGGCAGACACAAATGAGATAGCCATTGCAGCACAGAGAGCCTCAACCAGGTCCTGGTAGCAGAGGGCCATGTACATATCCCTTGTTAACGATTTAAAGGTGATGCTCAGGGTGACTTCGGTTGTGCCCATCCGAAGTGAATCAGGGCAGTTTTGTTTCTTATTTCTACTTCAGAGCCTTCTCTCATTCTAAAATTTGGAAGGCAGCTTTTTCAAATTTCGGTCTGAATTATAACTCAAACAGCAGAGCTCCAGGAACCGTATACCAGTGGTGGTGGAAGTGGGAGACTACTTGTCCCTTCTTATCCACTAGACCCTCATAACTTCCTCCAAGGAATACCCATGACCTTTAAGTAGTTCTGCATTCTGGGATTTGGCTTGTAATTCAAGCTAGTCTGCAGAGTAGAATTCAGAAAAGAAGGAACTTTGTCATTTCAAATCCAGGCAATAGGCACAATAACGAAGCTAAGTTTACTTTTGTTCTATTTCCGGACTGTGAACACTAATAAATTATGGGTTGAGCATCCCTGCTCTGAAGATATCAAATCTAAAATGCTCTAAAATCTGAAACTTTCTGAGCATGGGCATGACAACACAAGCAGAGAATGCTACACCTGATCTCACATGATGGATCACAGTCAAAGGCAACTGTGCTAAACATTCTGTGGTAACATTCCTTCAGGCAATGTGTATAAACTCAAATATAAAGTAAACATAAATGAAGTTCACGTTTGTACTCCAGTCCTATTATCTAGATATTGATGTGTATGAAAATATTCCAAAATCTGGAAAAATTCCAAAAACTGAAAGAATTTTAGTTTCAAGCATCTCAGGCAAAGGCTATTCAACTTGTATAATATTTCAAAATCTCCATTCACACAACCTAGTAGAGCTCTGCAGCACTGCAGCTATGCCAGGACTTTACCTACCCAAATAAACAAACCTAAAGCCTAACTCTTAAATTTAGTTTTTAAGAGAAGACACATGTTCCCCTAGTTATCTCTTGGAAGTGTCTGTCTCCTGAAACTGTGCTGATGAAACTTCTTGTTGGAACTCTGTCCCTGAAGCCAGCCTCACCCATAACTTTATTTAAAATGGCTTCTCTAGCTTCAACTGGGGAAGAACAAACTTAGCTCCACCCTAATCTTAACAGACCATCCACCCTTTTCATTCCTACTTCTAGAAAATCTCATTTGTTCCCACTTTCTGCTGTGTACATTGGAGATGGGTATGATGTATATATATATATTCCATCCATTATCTTTTTGCTTTTTGGGTGGAGTACCAAATTGAGGTTGCCTAGGAAATTAAATCAGATGCCCAGGTCACAAGACACAAGAACACATGGTTTTTGGGGGTTAATCCTCAGTCCAAATTATGTCAGTTTATAAAAGTAATTCCAACAGAACTTCAGGGACTTAAAACTTTCTTTGTACATATTTTTTCCTTAAACAAGAGGTGATTTTTTTGAATGCTTGAAAAAAAAGTTTAGCGTTATTTTGTTTTGTGTGTACATGGATTTACACACAGAAGCCAGAAGAGGGTGTTGGATCCCTTGGAGCTGAAATTACAGGCATTTGTAGGACACCTGGCTTATTATGGGTGCTGGGATCTGAACTCCAGTCCTCATGATTGTGTAGCAAGTACTCTTCACTACCGAGTCATCTTGGTAGTCCATTTTGATTGTTCTTCACTAATGTCCTTCGCTGAACTTGGAAACCCTAGCTGGTATCATCAACCATTAGGCCAGTGCTTAATGTATATTTATGTGCTTCATGTTAACCCTGGAAAAAGCCTTAACCAGAATCAGAACCATTGTTCCTTCTTCCACTAAAATCATGTGGGTCACTGCTACCATGAAGTTGTGGCTGGATTGTGACCATGGCTTCCTGGCTGGCCTCTCTGCCTCTGCCACTGTCTTGTGCAGAGTATTTGTTTTAAATATGAGTTTAGAACATTTCTCTCAGAAAACTCCAATCTTCCCATCTCATTCAGAATGAAAGGCAACATTTTTATAGTCTCTTATTGGACCCTACATAATTGGACTCTATTAAGTATTAAACTCTTCTTCCTGTAAACTTTTTCTTTAACCTGCAGCTCGCTAGATTGCATAGCCTTTTTGATATTTCTTATATTTGGGGAGGCACATTGCCTCCCCAAAATGATGTCCTGTGCTCGAATGTTGTCCTGAGGTTTTCAGGTTCTCTGCCTCACCTCCTTCGTGAATGTTCAGATATTCTCTTAATAGTGGCTCACCTCCCTGCTCACCCCAAATAGCTTCATTTCTCCCTACCAGCTGTCTTTGTTACCTGCTTCATTTGTTTCCAAAACACTTAAAATCAATGCATAGGTTATTTCCTTTATTTCAAATACTCTGGTATTGTGGTTTGAATGTGAAATGTCCACTGTAGGCTCATGTGTATGAATATTTGATTCACAGCTGGTGGTACTGTTCTGGCAGGTTATGGGATATATAGGAAGTAGAACCTTGTTGGAGGGAGTTGCTGACTGAAGCTGGGCCTTGAGGTTTTCAGACTGGCCCTCACTTCCTATTTACTTCCTGCTTCCTGACTGCCACACAGTGTGAGTAGCTGGCTTCCTGCTCTTGCCACTGAGCTTTTGCCACCGCCATGGAATGCATCTTATTAAACTGTAAGCCCCTTTGTAATAATTCCTTTCTCTCTCAAATTGTCAGATATTTGTTCACAGTAATATGTAAAGTAATTAATATAGAAAATTTGTATCTTGAAGGGGGTTGTTGCTGCGATAAACCTGACCACATGGTTTTTAAGTCTTTGGAACTGGTTTGAAAGAAGAAAGTGGAAGAGTTTTGAACTTGAGGATACAAAAGACCTAGGAAATTGTAAGCATAGCTGAATGGGCTGTAGAAACTTAAAAGATCAGAAGGTAGAGAGAAATGTGGACTATGGAAGCTCAGTTTATGAGGTTTCAGTGGGGAACAAGGACTCTACTAGGAACAGTAGAGGTCACTCAGGTTGTGTTCTGGCAAACAACCTGGCTTCATTCTGTCTGTGTCCTGAGAATCTGAGTAAGGATCAGTTTAAAGGTAAAACACTAATGTGTTTAGTAAAGAAAATTTCAAGGGAAGGCAGCATTCAGCCTGTGGTGTGGTGGTTGTTTACCACTCTTATCCAGGTCTACAGTGAAAAATAACAAGTGGGGTAGAAAGATATAAAAGTGTGCAGATTGTTGAAATTATCTCAAATAAGTTTAAAAGGTATGAGACAAGGCCTGAGCTAAAAGAGAGGCCGTGATTGCTGAAGGGAAACCTCCTGGTCTGCGCTGGGGCAATTGGAAAGTGTCTGGAAGCCAAGACTGCACCTGTCAAAGGTTCTAACTTGTGAAAAACAAATTAATTTGAAAGGAGAGAGCAAAAACTGAGAATGCTGAAGGCTGCTCCTAGAAAACAACCACCTGGGGAAATTTTTCCCAGGATCAGCCCACAGAGGCTATTGCAACTGTGGTCCAAGGGGGTCAGTTCCATGAAGAGCTAACAGGAGACATTGGCAGCATTGCCCACCTAGCACTGTTTCTGCAAGTATGAAAGAAGCAAGATTTAGGGGGGTTCATGGAGTGGCCTCCCATGGTTTCAGAAATGGGCTGCAGCCTCTCAAAGTATGGCATGCTTGGAGTCCCTGCAAGGAGGCTCTGATAGCCCATTTCATAAAGCTGTGAAGAGGGTGTCTAAGTGGTTTGAATGCAAATGTCCCTGACAGGCTCATGTGTTTGAACACTTGGTCCCCAGCTGGTGCTGCTGTTCTGGAACATTGTAGAACCTTTAGGAGGTGGAGAAAGTGAGTCACTGGAGGTGGGGTTTTATAGCCCAGCTTCACTTTTAATCCCTGCTGCTCCACTGCCAATGCAATGTGACCAGCTGGCTTCCTGCTCTTGCCACTGTGCTTTCCTGGCTGTAATAGAGGAGATCCCCTAAATCTGTAAGCCAGACTAAACATGATCTCTCTTAAATTGCTTCTTGTCAGGTATTTGGTCACAGCAGTAATAATAATGTCCCCCCACTATGAAATATGTTCCATGGCATCAGAGACATTGTGTTTTGTTTCTTGGCTTATACCTCTCCCCAGTACAGTGAAGCTGGGCAGATAATAAGCACTTAGAGCAGACCGAGTGAATTGATGGAAATGAATATTGTATCAGCAGCTGACAGGATTTGAGCTAATGGAACAGGAAGATGGTTCTCTACTTTTTGGAGTCTGCATAGGAGAACTGAGGGGAGAGAGCTGAGATTTGTTCTGGCACTGAAATGTGACTGTACAGACAACACTGGCTTTGTAACCCCAGATTAATCAGTGTGCCCTAGGAGTCATCTACTTCTCAAAGGGTTGGAGAGATTTCCCCTCTTTAGCAAAAAACATCTGAATATTTTTCTAGGTGATGATGGTGAGGCATATAGAAGAGTTTATTTGAAAGTTTTCTCAACTTAATTCTAGTGTGGTAGATTTTTCTGCTTCATCTATATTTTGATTCTGTGAATTATGTTTTCTTCAGAAAGTCTATCTCTCTGTCTCTTTCTCTTAGACACACACACACACACACACACACACACACAATTAATGTTTTGCTGTGATATGGTCATACTCCCTAGTCCAGGCTGAACTTGTGGTGATCCTCCTACCTTAGCCTCCCAAGTGCTGGGATTATAGGCATGACCTATTATACTCAACTTTCATCTTCTTATTAGATATAAGATACAAGAACTAGTTTCTTAAAATTAACATAAGCAGTGATCTTAGACAAGTTAACTTGTCATGAAATAATGATATAACAATGTGAGTTTTTGGTAACCATCAATAATGTCCAGTAAAAACACCTAAAACAAACAGAAAACAAAGTTTAAGAACCAGGATTGTTTCAGAAAGGGATATGCCTAGTCAGTGAAAGTATGTGGAAACACTACCTTTTAGAGATACAAGGTAGAGAGAATTTAATCCAGTTCTCATGAGACTAAGTGATTTATTTGTGGTCATCAGGTTTGGTTAATCGTTCTTGAGCAATAGACCATGACTATATTCATTCATAAAAAATTGGAGACAAAGGAATAAAATGCAAAATATAATATTGGTAAGCAGGCCAAATTGTTTGTATACCAGAAAAACCGGTTAGCTGCAGACCATGAAAAAGTTTAGGTGTTGGCTTGATGCAAAAGTAGTGTATAATAGTAGCATTCTGTACATACAAGCAGCCATTCAGAAACCTCAAGAGTATATTCAATTTGTCAACAGGAAACATAAAATATGTTAAAAATAAATTTGGGGGGCTGGAGAGATAGCCTAGCGGTTAAGAGTGCCGACCACTCTTACAGAGGACCCGGGTTCGATCCCCAGCACCCACATGGCGGCCGAGAACCATCTGAAACTCCAATTCCAGGAGAACTCCAGTTCCAGGGGAATCCAACACCCTCTTCTGACCTCCGCGGCATTGCATGACATGGGTGCACAGACCTGCATGCAAACAGTACATTCATATACATACAGAAATAAATAAAAAACAAATAAAAAAGAAAATAAATAAAAAATATTTGGAAGAAATGTTCTGTATCTCTATGACACAAAACTAACCACTTGAATAAAGAAATGTTCCTCATACTTACAGAAGAATGTTCAACTTTGGAAAGGTAGTCATTATTCATAAACATTTAGTAGATAAAGCAAGGCCAATATAGATCCCAAAAGGACTTCAAATTTTAGACAAAAATTGACCAGAAAAGGTCTATGGTTCATCTGAAGGAACAGTTATAATAAGATTGATTGGATTGAGAAATACCTGGGAGTTTAGTAAAGACAGTATATCAAGGACTTTTCCAAATGATTCAGTCATGGACACTGGCCTAATTTATGGTTTTTATTCATCCATTCAGGAATGCAAAATTTGGTTTTTGTTCTGTTTTGTTTTCAGACTGGGTCTCATATTAGCCCTAGCTAGCCTGGAACTCTTATGTAGACCAGGCTGGCTTGTATTTCAACAGAGATCTGCGTGCCTCTTCCTCCCAAGTGCTGGGATAAAAGGTGAGTGGCCCCATGCCCGGCATGGATGCAAAATCTGAATAGACTATTGAAAGAATTATAGAAGGTAGGGACATGTTGGAGGACTGGGTCTGTGGTGGTTTGACTAAGAAATGTCTCCCTCAGGCTTATGTATTTGAATACATACTCCCCAGTTGGTGCTACTATTTGGGGAGGTTATGGAACCTTTAGGAGGTGGAGGAGGTACATCATTGGAAGACAGGCTTTTACAGTTTCTAGCCATGACCCACTTTCAGCTCTCAGGCTTCACCTTTGTGGCTGGAGATGTGCTCTCTAAGCTTCCTGTCTGGCTGCCTGATGCCACTCTTCCCCTGCCATTACAGTCTCTCCTGGAACTGTAAGCCAAAATAAATGCTTTTGTCTGCAAGCTGCTTTTGGTCCCAGTATTTTATCACAGCAACAATGAACTTCCTAATAAGGGTCGTTAGAGCGCATGTCTTTGAAAGGTGTGTATCTGCCCTGGCCCCTTCCCGTTACTGTTTCCTGACTGCCACAAGGCGAGCAGATTTCCTTTCTCTGCCATGCCCTCTGATCATGTTGTTTGCCTCAGCCCAGACCCAAAAGCAACCGCACCAGTTGATGTTGAGCTGAACTTAGGAAGCTAATAGCCAGAATGAACTTCTCCTGTATAATGTTCAAACCTCTCAGGTGCTTGACACAGGGATGAGGAAGTCTAATACATGTGAGGAGAAAGCTGTAAAAGTTAAAACTGTGTGATACAATGACACTGTTTCAGGAGCAGAGATAATCTGGCATATGATAGATGTATCATGTGAGAACAGCAGAAAGGGTGGGTGATTTAGTAAATAATACGGAGATAACTCATTCGTCAAGAATAAAATTCTGTATCTTCAGAAAGATATATGTTGAAGTCTTACTCCTTGGTAGTTTGAATTGTATCTTTAGTTCCTTGGTACTGGCAAGGATAATTTCTAAGACCCTCCCTTCCCAATACTAAGGTTTACTCAAGTCATCTAAAATTGCCTATGTACATGGAACCTGTACACATTTTCCTGTCTACTTTAAAGCCTCTAATGCACTCATAATATCTAATAGAAAGCAAATACTATATAAAATTGTTCAGGGGCTAACAAGGTTGAAAAATGTATTTCTTTAGTGCTGATGCATTTTTTTTTTTTTTAAGACATGGTATCCCTGCAGCCCCAGCTGGCCTGGAACTGTTTGTGTAGACCATGCTGTCCTTGATCTCACAGAGACCCACCTGCCTTTGCCTGTGAGCGCTGAGATTAAACGTGAATGCCACATGCTGGACAAAGATGCAACTTTTTCCCAAATATTTTTGACCCACAGTTGATTGAATCTATGGATGTGAAACCTGTGGGTATAAAGTCTTTTCAAATGTGAGCAAATTAAGATAGGATCAAACTGGATCAGCAGGCCTAATGCAATGATTAGTGACTTTACGGTGATTTGGATGCAGCCCTATGGGGGGGGCACCATGTAACTGGAGGCAGAGATTCTGATGATGGCAGCTATGATTCAAGAAGTTAGGCAGAGCAGCAACCCCCGGCCACTACCTGAGCCAGAGGGGTGAAGATCTCCTGGCCTAAGGTTTGAGAGAGAACCCCACCCTTGCCTCTGTTTCAGACTTCTAGCCTTGGGCTAGAACAGGTCACTGACATTTTAAGCCACCCAAGTCTGTGCTAATTTATTAGGGCAGCTAGAGAAAACTAGGAAAAATAATGAAGCTACTATTTTACTCTATATACCAAAAAAAAAAAAAAAAATCTAGGTAGGCAGACAGCAAGAATTAAATGTAAAAAAATGAAACAACCATCCATAAATACCAGAAGATAACATGAATGAAGGTTTGTTTCTTTGAAGAAAGTCCTTTTTAAGAATGGAAGGAAACAATAAAATTGACTTCATGAACATTTAAAATATCTGTATGGCAACTTAGTCAAAAATGCCAGATGCAGGGTATAAACAGTAGGATATCCCAGAAAGAAATAGACAAAGGACAAGACTAAGTGTGCTATGGAAATTTAAATGCCTAATATATAAAGCATGCTGAACTTTAATAATTACTAAAAAAAACTCATTAAACGAGAACACTTTGTTTTTACCTATAACTTGAAGACTGGTTGGTATCAGAATTAGCTAGGACAAGAAAGCATCACTTCACCACAAATTTTGTGGGAACAAATATTAGCATAATTCTTTTGCCTTTTTGCTTTCTTATTCTCATAATTCATAAGACATTACCTATTCAAGTGAGTGTTCTGGTTTCATGCAAACTATACCATGATCTTTTTCCACACAGAATAACATTTCACTTTAACTAGTACTTTCAAATAAGAAGAAATATTTGTCATGATTTATTTGCTAATTTACTAAATTGTATTAAAAGGTTTGGGCTCATTAATTCATGAGTCTTAGTATTTATTATTCATTTTGTGTGTGATGTATGCATGTGTGTGCACGTGTGTGCAGTGTTAAGTGCAGGTATGAGCACTGGGGGGACCAGAGGTCAATGTTGAGTGTCTTTCTCAACTGGTGTCCATGTCACTCTTTGAGAAAGTCCACTGAACCTGGGGCTCATTCTAATAGGTGGCTGGCCAATGACCTCTAGGGATCCTCATCTCTGTGTCCCCACACTGGAGTTACAGGCATGCATAGCCATGTCCTGCTTTTCATGAGGGTATAGGGAATCTGAACTTAGACCCTCATGCTCGGGTGGCAATCACTGACCCCACTGAACCAAGTCCAAGTCTTGTTTTCATTTTTGTTTTGTTTTTGGCAGTCTCCCTAGTCCCAGCCCATGGAGGAACCCACTACGTGGACCAGGCCGGCCTCGATCTCACAGATCTGTGTGCCTCGCCCATCAAGGATTGGAGTTACAGGCGCGTGGCACCACTTGGCGTTCTAGTCCAAGTCTTAATATTATATTTCTACTTGCTTAGTAATTCCAGGAAATCCTATTAGATATAAAGTGTCGGCTTCCACTTGTTGAGCACTCTCCACAGACACATCCCATGGCTAAAGAGGACATGTCTCTTGTCCTCTATGGCTAAAGATTCCTTGATCCTCTGCTTTCTAGTGAAATCTGCTTTTCTTCCCAAATCACTCAGATCAGACTTCTGCACATGAACTTATATATACTGAAAAACAGACATAAGTGCCTCACTTTGAAAAGGAAGATTACATTTAGAATTACTTTTAATATTAGATAGAAACAAATTAGAAAATAATTCTATAGCATTAATGCACAGAAACAAATAATGGATAAAATAAGCTAGCTAATTATGAAAGACAGCTTGAATAAATGAATATCAAAATAAGCTTTGGTTTTTAAAAGTTTATTTAGAAATTACAATACTCCATAAAAACATATATACAGCCGGGCGTGGTGGCGCACGCCTTTAATCCTAGCACTCGGGAGGCAGAGTCAGGCGGATCTTTGTGAGTTCAAGGCCAGCCTGGTCTACAGAGTGAGTTCCAGGACAGCCTGAGGCTCCAAGGGAGACCTTGTCTCAAAAAAAAAAAAAAAAAAAAAAAAAAAAAACAAACAAACATATATACAAACTTCTATTTACATGCAGTATTAAATTCTTGATTTTGATTTAAATCCATGTTTGAGTAGCTTTTAGGATTTTTTCCAAATGAAACATAATAATACTATATACATGAATTTACAACATACTGAGGTACATGATGAAAAAAAGATCCATCACATCTCTTGAGGACAGAGAGTGACGGGGGCTGCAGGAAGCACGGCTGACAGGCAGGGCTGGTGCCGGCACACCTCGGAAGAGGCTCGGAAGCAGCAACATGCGTCTTTGAATAAAGGAACTTGGCAGTTTTCAGAGTGAGTGCCCACAGGCTCTTTACACGTCAATCTAAATTAAGACACCCCATTTGGCTATCAACAACTACCCATGAAATCAAGCAGAAACAATCCCAGCAAAATCAGATCCTTTACTGCTGGTAGAACTCTGATGACCTTAGGATAGATCACTGGCACCTGCTGCAAGTCTATACCCAATCAAAGACTCCTTCTCCACACCATCCACTATCACATCTTCTAGCACATGTGGTTTATCATAACCAAAGGAGATGGGAGCCTTTCTTGCAGCTGTGGATTCTCGTCCTTCTGTCTTTATTTCAGGTTTATTATGTGGGGGAAATTCAGAGTCAGATACAAAGCTGCCTGACCCCACGAGGCCACTGTCAGAGCCATTTCTGGAGTGATAGGAATTTAAGGTGATGCTACAGGGTTCTGACTGGTTACTACTTGGAGGGAAAGAATTTTTTCTCTTTATTGGAGTTGGAGGGCTGTCAGGGGTCAAGTCAGAAGTACTTCCTTCCATAATCACCACTTCTGTTTCAGCAGAATGTTCTCCATGTTCTGTTTCTTCCCAGTTGTCTGGAGTTGTCTCTGGAAACAGTGTCTCTTCAGAGATCACCGTCTCATTTTCTGGGACAAGGGGCTGGCATGATGTGATGATCGATAGATACTTTGATTCAGGTTTTGTCTCTGAAGTGGCAGTCCTTACCACAGAGAGCTAAGGAAACAAAAAGAGAGTAATGATAAGAATTTACTGAACCTAATGCCTATGCTTAAAAGGCCTAAAACAATAAACCACCAACTGATGTATTTAGGATGTGACATAATTGAATAAGGTTAATGATTTTTTTCTTGTTCTTTTTGTTTGAGACAGAATCTCATGCAGCCTAGGCTGCTCTCAAACTCACTATGTATCAGGATGAACACTGAACTCCATCCCAGTCCTCACTTAATAGCTTATGAATGTATGCTGCTTTTTGTACACAATCTTATATATGTAGGCATGGAAACTATAGCAATAGTTTCACTATTATGTATTTCATATTTCAATGACATTATTTCTTTAGACTTGTGTTTTCTTTAACAGATATAGAACACATCTTTTATTTATGAAATGATTTTGCTAAGATAAATGACTGGGATGGAGTATGTCAAGGGCTGTGGCGTGTCTACAGCACTGTGAAATATGTAGTTTTAAATATATGGTAGATTGAGACTTTAGTTCTTATCAGTGAAAAGAAAGATTATAGCAATATTCACATAAATATCTAGAATTGAAGGAACTAGCAAAAAAAGTTCAAGTCAATATTTTAGCATCTAAAACTAAAGGAATATATTTAACTGGATTACCAAGGATTTGGGTAAAATCATCCTTTGTGTCTTAAGTGGATTCTTCTTAATATACCAGTATACAAATACCAGGATAGCAATTACAAAGAGCAGAACAAAAGGAACAATAGCTGGAATCCAAATTGAATCTGAAAAAAGGGAACAATCACAAATTAGAATTGAGACAGAATCCTGTTGCTATACACCATAAAGGTAGCACTGTTCTTTCATAGATTCATGTATTAATAATCAGCATTTCACAGAACACTAGAACAGGCAAGCTGAGTAGAAACCCTGGGATATATTCTAGATAGCCATTTGGCTCTTCCCAGCTCTGCAATTCTAAAGCGTTCTAGAACTCACTGCTATACACAAGGTATTTGAAATAGCATCTTCATAACAACTTCCACACAGCCTCAAGACAGTGTTTCAGGGTTACACTTTCCCCTTAGTTAAAAGGGCAAAAGAATTTAAAAATATCTCTTGGAAATTCTGACAATGTTGGTAACTCCTAACAATGTAGCCCTTTCTCTCCAATTTCTTCTACTTTTGAAGACTGCACATACATATAAAAATACACAGTAGCCACACATACTCACACACATGCCCCACACAGTTATGTGTACACAGAGTGCTGTGGCACATGGATGAAATCGCCCAATTATAAACAAGACATACAGAATAAGAGAAAATGAGGAAGGCTGACCATGGCACATATGTTGATCATCACTCATTTTGCGCTAATGCTCTTTCTGTATTTTCACAGCACAACCTTCCACATTTCTTCACAGTCCTCTTTTTAAAATTTTTTTAAATTTTATTTTTTATGTGTATGAATGTACTGTCTGCATGTGCAACCATGTCGTGCAATGCCCTGGAGGTCAGAAGAGGGCGTCGGATTCCCCTGGAACTGGAGTTGAAGATGGTTCTCTGACACCATGGGTGCTGGGGATCAAACCCGGGTCCTCTGCAAGAGCAGTTGGAGCTCTTAACCACTAGGCCATCTCTCCAGCCCCGACAGTCCTCTCTTCTAAAAATGAGCAGTAGTCTATATACGATGACAGTGTTTGGTCTGTTTCATAGCACTTCATAGCTCTAAATTCTATCCTAGTTAATTATTTCTTTGGACTAGTAACTAAAAGTTACTGCATCATGCATGTTTATGTCATGTCCATGATGAACTGTGTGTAAACAAATTAAATCATAACAACACCAACAACAACATAATGAATATTAGTATTGTATTATTAGAAGGTCCACTGAAATCCCAGGGGTCTGAGGAAGCAGCTTGCAAGGCCTGCTTGCAACAATCCCCAAGAAGTGGGATGAAATGCGCTCAGGAGCTATAGTGCTGCCACCATGTGGCCATCGTGTCAATTCATTCTTTCTTCTTTTGAATTAAGGCTTTTTTGTAAAATTGGATTTGGGATGAGTACATAATTTAAAGTTCTGCACACTAAGTAGAATTCTGTTTTTCAAAAGACATAATGCAAATCAGCACAAAATGCACTGCATTATTTTAAGTCATATTTAAAGTCTTCACATAATGCCTGAAAGTTACTAATATTAAATTTTAGGTGTCTGGTCTGGCAATTCAGACTAGATTGCCACAGTTCAACCAATCTCATAGGCTCATCAGGTGCTGTTATGAAAACCACAAGCCCCAAATATAGAAAAACCTTGAATAAGTGGATAGATTTGTGGCATATACAACCTAACAAAATTGAATGTGAAGGCATTAAAACACCCCAAATAGACCAATAACAGGCAATAAGATGGAAGCAGTGATAAACGTTCCCACAAAGAAAAGCCTAGAAGTCTTCACTGCTCAGTCTTGCCAAACTTTAAAGAACTAATGCTAATTCTCCTCAAACTTCTCAAACTAATATAGACCGCTACCTTTGATGAGCACAAATGTGAAAATTCTCAACAAAATACAGGCAAATTGAACTGAACAGCACTTCAAAGATCACTGTCTAAACTGGCTTTACTCTGGGGATGCAGGGATGGTTCAGGTACACAGTCAATAAATGATATATTACACCAATAGGATAAAGAATAAAAGTCATATGATCATCTCAGTAAATGCAGAATTAGTTCTGACAAAATTCAACAACCATTGTTTCATGATGATAAAAGCTCTAAATGGGGCTGGAGAGATGGCTTAGCAGTTAAGAGCATGGACTGCTCTTGCAGAGGACCAGGGTTCAATTCCCAGCACTCACAAGGCAGCTAAGAACTGTCTTTAAGCCAGGCATGGTGGTGTATACCTTTGATCCTAGCACTCAGGAGGCAGAGGTAGGCCGATGTCTGTGAGTACAAGGCCAGCTTGGTCTACAGAGTGAGTTCCAGACCAGCTGGGGCTACAGGGAGACCCTGTCTCAAAAAAAAAAAAAAAAAAAAAAAAAGCTCTAAACAAACTAGGTATAGAAGGTTCATATTGAAAATGATAAGGGAGACCTAAGACAAACCCACAGCCAATATCATCCTGAATGGGGAGGCACTATAAACATTTCTTTCAATATAGAACAAGACGAGGTGTCCACTGTAACTGTTCCAATTTAGTAGAGTACTAGAAGTTTTAGCTAGTGCAATTATGCCAGGGAAATAAGCAAAAGGCACATAGGAAGAAAAGTTGAATTATCTGTTTGCAGATATGATTCTCTATATAGAAAAAAAATGAAGCATTACACCAAAAAACTATTAGAAGTGATAAATGAAAACAACAGGAGTCAGTAAGTAAAATCAAAACAGTAAAACGGCATCTTACTTATACATCAATATTCAATTTGCTGAAAAAAATTAAAGCAACCTCATTCAAAATAACTAAAAGAAAAACAAAGCAAAACCAAACTAGGAATAAATTTCATCAAGGAGGCTGTAAATTTCATCAAGACCTCGACAATGAAAATCATAAAATGCTGGCAAACAAATAGAAGACAAAAAAAAAGGAAACACCTTTAAAATGCATGAATTAGAATTATATTGCTGAAAATGTTCTTACTACCACCAAAGTCTAGTTTCAACACAATTTTCATAGAACAAGAAGAAACAATCCTAAAGCCCACATGGAACCTCTCAAAACCCAAAACAGTCAAAGTAATTTTCAGCAAAAAGATCAAAGATGACAAGTATTCAAATCACCTGACTTCAAAATACACCACAAAGCCATTGTACTCAAAGCACAGGAAATACAGATGCATGGACCAGAGGACAGAACTGGTTCTAGACGTGAAGCCATGCAGCTACAAGCAGCAGCAGTAGAAGAGGAAGGCCTTTTCAATTAATGGTGCTGAGAAAACTGGATAGCCACACAGAGAAGGCTGAACCTTGACCCAATCTTTCAATGTGTGCAAAAATCAATTCAAACTGGATTAAAGATCTAAATGTAAGAACCCGAAGCTCTGAAATTAGACAACAGGAGAAACACTTTTTTTTGTTTGCTTGTTTGTTTTTTGAGAAACACTTTGAGACGATGGTATTGACAATACTTTAGAAAGGATTCCCAAAGAAACTGAAGGAAGAATATGTAAATGGGATTATATAAAATCAATATTCTTCATAGAAAAGAAAGAATACACAAAGTGCAGAGAAAATAAGAACAGGAGAAAACAACTGCCATTCATTCATCTGACAAAGGATTAATGAGGAATTAAAACAACATCAAAACAAGTGGACCAATTAAAAAGTGGGAAGATTATCTGACTATACACTTCCTGCAAAGTAAAAATGACTCTGTATCATTAGCCATCAGGGACACGCAGATCAAAACTACAATAAAAAAAAAAGCATCTGATCCCAGTTAAAATGGCGATTATCAAAACAACAACAAAATGCTGGTGAGATGTGGAAGGAAAGGAAGTCCTGTATGCTCTTGGTAGGAGTGTAAATTAAATTAATATAGCCATCAGGAAGAACAGCATGGCGACCCTCAAAAAACCCTAAAATACATCTACCATGTGATTCAGTAATCTCAAAGGAAAGGAAGCTGAATATGAGGAGGCACCTGCATGCTTACACATACTGCATGCTTACACATACTGCATGCTTACACATACTGCATGCTTATACATACTGCATGCTTACACATACTGCATGCTTATACATACTGCAGAACTATTCATAATAGCTGAGACAGGGAATTCAGCATAGGAGTCCATGAACAGAATGAATAAAGAAATGTGATATACATGAATATTATTCAGCCATAAATATGGATAAAAGCCTGTCATCTACAGAAAAATGGATGTGTGTTGAATGTCATGTTGAGCAAAATTAGCCACATAAAGACAAGTATGAAATGTTTTCTCTTATATTTGGAAGCTGAAAAGAATCAGTCTGAATGGGGTGTGGTGGTGAATATCTATAATTCCAGTATTAGATTAGAAACAGAAGAGGATTGCCACAAGTTTAAAGCCAGCCTGGTCTACACAGCAAGTTCCAGGGGAGCCAGGACTATATAGAGACCATGTCTTAAAGAGCCAAAGTCATACACATAACATAAAAATAATAAAATATTAAAAAATGATGTTAAAATATTAAATGATATTAAAAAAGAGCTACATGTCCCTGGACATAACTCCTATATTAAACATCATCCACTCATGGCTCAGGGACCATTGCAGAAGGGGTGGAAAGACCACAGGAGCCAGGGGTGGTGCATGGACAGAAGGAAACAGAAGCTTTGGGGGTTTCTGGGAACTTGCCTATATGAACTTACAATAATGGTGACACTATGCACAAGACCCATGCCAACTCAGTCAGACAAAAGCCCTCACCATAAAACTGAGGAAATGGGCAGCAGGCCCCAACTGTAGCTGAGGAACTATTGACAACTGATTACTGTGGGGTGATACAGAGTAGATCTTCTTCAAGGCCCTGACATTATACAGGCAGACTAGACTCCAGTGGCTGAACTTATAGCAAGGGACATCTGGGTACAAATGCTTGACTGGACCGGACTTAACATATATCCCAGAACGTATGAAATCCAGTGAGGGGCTGTGTAAGGGAAGGGGTCTAATTTGATTAAGATCTATTATATGGGGCTGGAGAGATAGCCTAGCGGTTAAGAGCACCGACTGCTCTTGCAGAGGACCCGGGTTCGATCCCCAGTACCCACATAGCGGCTGAGAACCGTCTGTAACTCCAATTCCAGGAGAACTCCAGTTCCAGGGGAATTCGACACCCTCTTCTGACCTCCGCGGCATTGCACGACACGGGTGCACAGACCTACATGCAGACAGTACGTTCATACACATACAAAAATAAATAAAAAGAATGAAAAAAAAAGATCGATTATATGAAATGTATAAAACTCAATAAAAATACATTTAAATTATAAAATTTAGCACCTTTTCTAGTATAGGAAAGAAATTCTAAAACCACTGAAAACAGGAAAAGACACAAAAAAGAATATGATTTACAGGATGAAATGTCCTATAGTCATTAAATAATTAAAAAACATAAAATGAAAAATACTTTTTAAAATCTTTCCCTGAAGCAGTCCACAATATTATCACAGTTACAGAGAAAAAGCAAATAGAAAGAAGACAATGAGTTGTGACTAGTGGCTTGATTTCTGGAAGCTAGGACTGCTGGCTAAATTTTTTTTTCTGGCTTTTTAAAGTTTACAAATTATGAAACAAACATCTGAAGTGCGAATGTTTACACACTTTTTTTTTTTTTTTTTACATATTACACATTTTGTTCTTTCCTGGGTCAAAAAGCCATCTTGTTAAGTCTCTGTAATACATTTCAGTGCTTGAGAAAATGCCTTGAGTTTAATTTTGAGTTTCTCTCAGGAATGGATTATTCAATATAAAGCTGCTTCTTTTGACATTACCCCAGGTCAGTTACCATTCTCCACCTTTAGAGAGGAAAAAATCCTTACCTTTCATGTTGTCATGGAAAAGAGTAATGCAGACTTCCTTTGATTTTTCAGTTCTAAGGTCCCAATAGTCTGATATTCCTTCTACTGAAACACAGTACTCAGAATCCAGTGAGGACAGTGTCATGTTTAACTGGCATTCAGTCTCACTGCAGTCTTGGATTTTGAGTATATGCTCTGTATGCAGGATCTACAGGAAAATATATATATGAGGCAGAGAGAGAGAGAGAAAGAGAGAGAGAGAGACAGACACACAGAGAGAGAGAGAATATGAATGGGTTTTTTAAATGGGAAAAAAATCACATTTATTCTAGTCAAATACCTAAGGAAAACATCTATAAATATGAAAATAACAATAGCTTTGTTTGACATCAAATAATACATCTATGTATTACTTCAACACTGCAAGGTGAAGTACATCTGTTAAAATGTTCTCACAGGAGCAGTAATTTGAACAACCTGAAGAGCAGGATTGTTCACCGTTAGCTGTTAAAGCAGCAAACACTGACTCATCCTATTCCTGGAGTGCCAGAGATAGCTGGAGAGAGACAAGCCTTTGGCAGGAAGCAGAACCATGGTGCTACCCAAACACTGCAGGATCTGGGGCAGAAAGTACACAGACATTACTGAAGTGCCCTTTGTACACTTGTAGATCACCTGTGCTAGGGCCAAGACAAGCAGTGCTGTGGTCAGTGCCTTGGACCTTTAAGGGCCTAATGGAAGGTTGTGAAGTCAGAGACTCGTAGGTCATAGGTCTTTAGGAGGTAGTCCTATTTTGGGAAGTTGTGGAGAGTTCTGTAGGTGGGGTTTAACTGGAGAAAGGTCACTTGGGGTTGAAAACTTGAGGGTTCGATGTCCCCAGTCCCTTTGAGATGAAGACTTTCCTCTGCCACACCCCTGCCACAATGCCATGCTCGAGTGCATGCAGCCAGATGACCAGGGACTGAGCCCCAAAACAACCAATAGAGATCCACTCCTTTAAGTTGTTTCTGTCGGGCATTGGGTCACAGGGGGCATGTTGAGTGAGGAGAACACGAGGAATACAGGGTCCTTAGGTCACAGGAGGCATGTTCTTGAAAGATGCTGTAAGGCTTTGGTCTCCCTAGCCCCAGGGTGGTTTGAGATGTAATCATTTAGGCTAGAGGTATAGTTTGGTGCTTGGTGTGTTTGTGTGTCTGTGTGTGTGTGTGTGTGTGTGTGTGTGTGTGTGTAAGAGAGAGAGAGAGAGAGAGAGAGAGAGAGAGCCATGGGTTTCCTAGGCACCAGGTAAAAAAGAGAGTTGAGATACAATCATCACTCTTGTGTGTGCTTATGCTGTGATGTGGGACTGTGTCACCAGTGGCCACGCTCACCAGCATGGAACAGCTGCCAACACCATGCCTTTGAGCCTTTAAAACTGTGAGCTAAGTAAACTTTTTCACTTTGTAAGGAACTTGTCTTAGGTGTATTATAGTAACATAAAGATAGCAAAATCAGGTGTATTACAGCACCCGAGTTAGTATACCTAACAACTCAGTGCAGAAAAGTTAAGAAAGAAACGTAACAGAAACCAAGGAAGACTGCAAGATAAGGAACAAGGAAAAAACAACCAGACTACAGGAAAAGAAACAGCCTGCTGAGTATGGGCCAAATGGAAAAGGTAGAGAAGGGGATTCTGGGCATCTTATTTGGTAGCTGTGCTGGATAGCTTTAGTGTCAACTTGACACACCTGGGTTGAGGGAGCCTCAATTGGGGAATTGGCTCCATTGGACTGGCCTGTGGCAAGCCAGTAACCAGCATTCCTCCATGGCCTGTGCTTCAGCTCCTGCCTCCAGGTTCCTGCCTTGAGTGCCTGCCTTGGGCTCCCTGAGTGATGAACTGTGACCCGGGAGATGTAAGCTAAATAAACCCTTTCCTCCCCAAGTTGGTGTTGGTCAGAGTGTTTTGTCACAGCAATGGAAGACAAACTAGAACAGTAGCTGATAGGGTTTGTTTGTTTAGATAGGGTCTCCCTGTAGCCTCAAATTATATGTAGACTAGGCTGGCCTCCATCTCACAGAAGCCTGGCTACTGTTATCTCCCACGTGTTGGGATTTAAAGTGTGTACCACCACTCCTGGCTTAAAAAGGTTTTAAGCAGTAAAATAATAAGATTTAGACTTGCACTTTAGAAAGACAACTCTGAACAGCTAAGGAGATTATTTAAGAAGCTAATACTGGTGTTAAATTTTTCCAGAAGAGCAATTTTGTATTTAAGAATGCTCCCCACATTCTTTCCCAAAGCACCATTGGCCCCCTGACTTCTGTCCCCCATGTGCCCACTATGCCTCTGTGGGGACCTCTGCTTTGACTGGGCCTTGGGCCTGTGTATACCCTGGGCATCAGTTCCTGACCTCAGCCTTGGCTGCAGTTAACACCTCCCGGGAAGCCTGCTCTGACACCTCCACTGACAGCCACTGCTACACCCCACAGGCTGCCCACGGCCTTCCCCACTGCCCCCACTATCCCATTCCTGTAGAGTTTCCCTCCTGTAGTTCTGAGAACCTAGAAGGCGCACAGTATGTATGCTATAAACATTTATTAAATAAAGGAATGGCAATGATGTGTAGAGTGGATGGAACACAGTTCTAATCAAAGTATGACTCCACACCAGTGCCACAATATTATACTGCTACAGTTGTACACTCATCTTTTTTTTTAATTTATTTATGTATATGAATGTACTGTCTACATGTAGGTTTGTGCACCCATGTCGTGCAATGCTGTGGAGGTCAGAAGAGGGCATTGGAGTCCCCTGGAACTGGAGCTAAAGACAGTTCTCAGCTGCCATGTGGGTGCTGGGGATCGAACCCGGGTCCTCTGCAAGAGCAGTTGGCGCTCTTAACCACTAGGCCATCTCTCCAGCCCCTGTACACTTATCTTTTTTTTTTGTTTTGTTTTTTTGAGACAGTCTCCCTGTAGCCCAAGCTGTCCTGGAACTCACTCTGTAGACCAGGCTGGCCTTGAACTCACAAAGATCCGCCTGCCTCTGCCTCCCAAGTGCTAGGATTAAAGGTGTGCGCCACCAAGCCCGGCAATCTTTTAAAAACTTGCATACTATGTTACATACTGCCTATTATCAGTGAAGGAGGGAAAAAAATCCTAAAATTATCCTCATCAGTAGAGAAACAGAAGTATGGAGGATAAAATTCTAGAGGCGGGCTATGCTGCTACACAGGCAAGAGGAAACCTCGATGTACTCCTCTGACCGTGTTGGTGACTGACTCCGTACAGGGCCTCTTGATGGCATTCATACCTACAATCATGAGTGTTATCTGCAAGCTCATGAGCATTCCACCTTTGTTAGAGTATATGAAAACATCTCTCAGTAGCTGCAGAATAATTTCCATTTCGAAGTAAAGACACAGGGGCACATACCTCCCCACTTCTGTTCCTTTGCACATACACCTGGTAATCGAAAGTATAGCAGGTGCCGCTGCCGTCGTCATATATGAGTCCCATCACTTTTCCATTTACAATGACCTGAGGGTGAAATACGTTGACAGTGACCTGATTTTCCCTCCTTTTGATGTCCACTCTGGGTGGCCCAACTTTTCCTGGGGAGAGAAGGAAGTATAATTCCTACTGGTCTTGTAACTTCATAATGTAGCTAATAAATCTATCAAAATTAACTGATCAACCCACTCTTCTTTTGTGTGTGTGTGTGTTTTCCTAAGTAGGACACATTTAAACCACCCCATGAAGATTCAGAAGACATGCTAAGTATACCTGATGATAAATATATTTTTAATAAATCTCAAGCAAGAAGCTCTCTTATTTAAATTCCACTTTAATAATTCAATTTTACTTCCAGCTCTAGGGAGGTTATAAAAGTTGGTTTTAAAAAGATGAAAACTGAAACATGTATATCATGGATTTCAAAGCTAGCAGTCAGCTATGAGGGAGTAGTTATGGTATTGAACTGACTCCTAATGAATTGCTGTTACACCCATAGCTTAGTGCATCTCTCAACTCTCAGCAGAGAAGTTTCCTCACGCAGCAGATGGTGGTTAACACAGAAGCCCACAACTGGCCAATGTGCAGAGAACAAGAGGCTGTAGAAAGGTTCTCTCTGAATAGGACACCTATGCCGAACTTCTGCTCCCAAAGCTCAAGGATCACTGCAAAATAAGTGTGTGTGTGTGTGTGTGTGTGTGTGTGTGTGAGATTAAGTGTGTGTGTGTGTGTGAGAGAGATTAAGTGTGTGTGTGGGGGGGTGAAGAGCCAGAGGCCGCCACAAGGAAATAAGAATTTTTCAGACAGCTGGTCAGTCACTCATGTGGACTAGCAGGGATGGTGACAGCATGCACAAGTCTCATGGTGACAGCATGCACAAGTTTCATGCAAGCTCAAACCAGACAAATCCCAACCCGGTCCAGGGGAAAGCAGGAAAGAAACCCCAACCCAATCTAAGGGACTTCTGCCAACCTATGGCTGTTTGGAGGGGAAGAGACAGTCTCTTGGAGGGATGGGCGATTTTTAGTAGGTTAGCCGGCTTCAGTGGATGGACCCACACTGAAGGACATTTGGGACAGAAATTAGACTCCATAGTCTGCTAAGTTGGCCCAGGTGAAGTTAGGGGATGGACCTAAATATCTTCACATTATATTGTATGAAAATCAAAAAATTATATTCTATGAAAATTTAAAAAAAGTTAAATAAATGGAAAAAAAGATGGAAAGGCTGGGGTCAGGGGGTGATAAAGGCCTATAATCTCAGATCTGGAGTTTAGGGTAAGAGGAACTTTAAGTTCAAGGTCCACATGGGCTATAGAATGAGTCTGAGGCCAGCCTGGGCAATTTAGTGAGACAACTCTCTCAAAATAAAAGTAAAAAGCAGGCTGGAGATGCATTATCATAAAGGAACATGCACAAGGCCCAAGGTTCATTCCCCACCAACATACAGGTACACACGCACACACACGCACACACACACACACTCTGCTCTAGTGTACTTTTCCCTTTATCTTTGTTTCTGTAGATTAAGAAACCTGGTTTCTAAAAACTTTCTGAAAAGGTCTTTTAGTCATGTTCTACTGAAACTCTGTACCTCTTATATCCATGGTGTGTTGCAGGAAGATGCTATAGAAGTTTGCAAATAGTTCTATTTTTACTGTGAAAAATCAGAACTAGAGATTCAAATATTCAGTACACACTCCCTGTGCCTATGATGTCTGCTGAACATCTGTAAATGCTTCTCATATTTACTATGTACATAGTGTGTTCCATGCAGGTCTGTTTTTGACTCCCCAGTATCTCAAGCATACTTTCTGTGGCATAGTAAGCACCTGATAAATTTGTAGGGGACAAATCTGACATACAGATGGCATGTATCTGACTATAAATGTGTGGATCCTGGAGAATAAGGAAAGGAAAAGCCTCAGGTACAACCAGAAAAGTAGAAGCATAATCAAAGCATGGGCACAAGAGGCAGGGCAGGGCTGAAGTAACTAAGCACAGAAATGACAAGGAAGTAGGGGAAGCTGGGAGGAGAGGACCAGGTGAGTAGACAAGGAAGTAGGGGGAGCTGGGAGGAGAGGACCAGGTGAGTAGACAAGGAAGTAGGGGGAGCTGGGAGGAGAGGACCAGGTGAGTAGACAAGGAAGTAGGGGGAGCTGGGAGGAGAGGACCAGGTGAGTAGACAAGGAAGTAGGGGAAGCTGGGAGGAGAGGACCAGGTGAGTAGACAAGGAAGTAGGGGGAGCTGGGAGGAGAGGACCAGGTGAGTAGACAAGGAAGTAGGGGAAGCTGGGAGGAGAGGACCAGGTGAGTAGACAAGGAAGTAGGGGGAGCTGGGAGGAGAGGACCAGGTGAGAAGACAAGGAAGTAGGGGAAGCTGGGAGGAGAGGACCAGGTGAGTAGACAAGGAAGTAGGGGGAGCTGGGAGGAGAGGACCAGGTGAGAAGACAAGGAAGTAGGGGAAGCTGGGAGGAGAGGACCAGGTGAGTAGACAAGGAAGTAGGGGGAGCTGGGAGGAGAGGACCAGGTGAGAAGACAAGGAAGTAGGGGAAGCTGGGAGGAGAGGACCAGGTGAGTAGACAAGGAAGTAGGGGGAGCTGGGAGGAGAGGACCAGGTGAGTAGACAAGGAAGTAGGGGAAGCTGGGAGGAGAGGACCAGGTGAGTAGACAAGGAAGTAGGGGGAGCTGGGAGGAGAGGACCAGGAAGTAGGGGAAGCTGGGAGGAGAGGACCAGGTGAGTAGACAAGGAAGTAGGGGGAGCTGGGAGGAGAGGACCAGGTGAGTAGACAAGGAAGTAGGGGGAGCTGGGAGGAGAGGACCAGGTGAGTAGACAAGGATGTAGGGGGAGCTGGGAGGAGAGGACCAGGTGAGTAGACAAGTCAAATGACCACAGTGTCTTTTACACTGAGGGAAGAATATACTAAGGTGGAATGACATATCAGAAAACAAACTGGTACTGAAGACTCTAGAGCTGGAGATGAGAGCTGAAACCAGGTACCATGGAGTGGGAGGGGGAAGAGTTGAAGAGCTGAAAATCTTAGGTCTCAGAGAGATGAAAGAACTCTAAACTTTTGTTTATTTGTGTGTTTCTTTCCTTTTCTTTGAGACAGAATGGCCTTTAACACTTGAATAACTTGATTTTCCTATCTAGGCTTCCTGAGTGCTGGGATTACAGGTATGGCTACCATGTCTGGCTGGGAACTTGAAAAGTCTGTTAATGTATTAAGTTGGTGTTTATGTTTTCAAGGATGTCAAAGACTTAAAAGAAGGAATGAACACCCAGTGGTCAGGACCGCAGTGAATGCAACTTTGAAATGAATTACAGGGAATACAGGGAGGGAAAGGCTGATGCCCAGCATAGCTGAACAACACTGGCCCAGATTCGAATGGACTGGTCACTCAAGGTTTAACAGCGGCAAAGTGAAGGCCAGCTCAGCCTTACTTGGTAGGGTTTTGCAGAAAGATGTTATCGACTCATTAAATTCTTCTAAATTCTAATTCTTCCTAGATAACTGTAGCAACCACCAATAAAAACAACATACATAGAAGATGTGTGTGTGTATGTGTGTGTGCTCAAATTTACATTTGCCCATGTACACATTCTGCTCACCGTGCCTGCACATAACAAATTCATTTGACACTAAATTGCCAGATTCCTTTTGTCCAATCCTGGCTTTAACTCTGGCCCAGACAGAATTGATAGGATCATAAATTTGTTCAAAAATATTACAACAATGATCAACAATATTGGTGCAGGCATCAATCCATTTTTCAGGCCTAAAATAAAAAAGAAGAAAAAGACACATATATAAATTTTATTTTTCACATAGACTTTAACTGTCCACAGGTGTTTGGCTTTTCACTAGCAGCCTTCAGCTGCCAGGAAGAGCTGAATTAAAGCAGGACAGAGATGCCACACAAGGAACGCTTATTCTTGAGTTAGAGATCCTAACCCAGCATCTTCAACCCATAAACATCTGAAATTCAAATGGTTCTAAAGTCCAAAATCTTTTGAGTATCTATTTGATGCCATAAGAGGGTAGAAAATTCTGTACCATTAAAGCTTGCTTGTTTATTGCATGAAATTAACGTTTCAAAACATATGGACTGGGAGGTAGTTGAGTAAGAAGCTTGCGAGGTAGGTGTCTTTGGTTCATTCCTCACAAAACAATTAAATTATATTTTAAAAAAATGAACAAAATACATGGGGTTGGAGAGATGGCTCAGCGGTTAAAGAGCACTGGCTGCTCCTGTAGAGGACCTGGGTTCCATTTCCAGAACCCACATGGCAGTTAACGACTGTCTATAACTACAGTTCCAGGTGATCTGATGCCCTCTTCTGACCTCCACAGGTATTGCATGACACAGGTGCACTTACCTACATGCAGGCAATACACTCATACACATAAAATAAAAATAATAAAATAAAATACTTAAAAATGAACAAAATACCATAAATTACAAGTTATTTTCAGGCATATGTATATAAGGTGTGTATAAAATTTAATCCTATGTTTAGACTTAGGTCAAATCCCCAAGATATCCTTTTATGTATACATAAATATTTCAAAATCTGAAAAAAAAATCAGAAATATAAAAACTTCTGGTTCCAAGTATTTGATATAATAGGTATTTCACTTGCATTATAAGTTCCTTTATAAGACAGAGTTCATTTCAAACATTGGTGAAAAAAAAAAGAGTTCATTTTAAAACATAAGACTTGAATAAAACACAATTTATATTTAATTTTTAAAATGTGCTTTTTAAAACAATTACGGATTCCATTAACACAGATCTAATTCAATTTCAAAATCAATCACACTGGAGTGTTTTTTACTTATTTATTTTTATTTTATGCATATTAGTGTTATGTCTGCATATATATAAGTGCACCTGTATCATGTAGTGCTTGCAGAGAACAAAGAAAACACTGGATTCCCTGGAACTGGAGTTACTGACAATTGTTAGGTGCCATATGGGTGCTGGGATTCAAACTCAGACCTTTTGCAAGAATAGCTATCTCAGCCCATAGAAAGTCTTAACAATAGTCAGTTTTCTAAAATTTATATGTCTAATAAAATGTAAACACCTTCAGGAAAACGACATTCCGTGTTAGCTTCAGTTGGCGTGCCTTAAAATGGTAGAGTTACTTGTCCACACAAGAGCTTTTCATTTTCTTCACTTTACTGCTATTATTTAATAACAACATAGATATAGGGTTCCTCTCTTATTTCTTAGGTTCTTAATATTGCTGCTTAAACTGTTCCATTCTTTGGCCAATAAGCCTATTGAAGGTGCCTCTTAATTCCTTTTTGACATGTTCTCATCACGTTTCTATTCAAAGACTTTCTCATCACTACACAGTTTCCAACCACTGAGTAAAAGCCACAAAAGCAAATCCCAACCAAACAAACAGAACTCCCCTCAAACCCTATAAGAATCTTCTATTCTATTTGGCTTAAGTCTGGAATCAATAGAAGAAGAAGAAGGAGGAGGAGGAGGAGGAGGAAGAGGAAGAGGAGGAGGAGGAGGAGGAGGGGGAGGGGGAGGGGGAGGGAGAGATTGATTTATTGGTTTTCAGTTCCTATGCTTCTATTTTCAAATTTAGGCATCACCTACATATACAGTCTCATTTATCTTAATCCTCAACGGAGCACATTACACATGATTTAGTGAACTGAATTTCTCTATTCACTGAACAACATACCCTGAAAATCACTATATTTAAGTCCATAACAATTTTATTTCTATTTCTGTATAAGCTACATAGTAATGTACTTTATGGCAGTCAGGTATTAATCTTTCATACATAATGTTTTAAGTTGTATTTTTATAAATGTGGAATGAACAAGGGCAAATAGCACTGAAGAGACAGCTCATGTATGAAAGCATGAGAACCTGATTTCAATCCCCAGAACCCACATAGAAAAGCCAGGCTTGGTGGTACGTGCTGGTGGTCCCAGTACCAGAGAGTCAGACACAAAGAGACCCCTGGGGCTTCCTGGCCAGCCAGCCTAGCCTGCTTGGCAAGCTCCATGCCAGTGAGAGACCCTGTCTCAAAAAACCCAAAGTGCAAAGACAACAAATAAACCAAGAAACAAACAGATAAAAACTACTAAAGTGAACAACATTCAAAGTTGACTTCTGGCCTCTACATGTAAGTGTACACACACATGTGCACACATACTTGCATATACATATGTATACAGACATACACAAAAAGCCACTCATGCACCATACACATATGCATTGGGCTGTAGCTGAGGGGTAGGACGCTTGCCTACCATGTGTGAGGCCCCAGGTTTGATCTCCATCACCACAACAAAAGGGCCAAGGGAAGCATTTGGTAATTTTATAAGGTCCTGACAACTTCTTCCCGCAGGGCCAGATCTACTTTGCACTCACATAAGTAACGTGTGATGGTGCCTATCTCCCATGGTTTTCAAATCAACTGTTTCCTTAAAATTTTGTATTTTTTGTAATCTAGTAAGTGATATAGAACTAACAAGTCTTGAAATATTAGTGGGTGTGTGGAATGGGATATTCATGTCCTCATGAAGTTTTGCCTCCCAGAATATTTACCTGTACAATGGATAAATCTCAGTGCTATGAACAAGGTGCACAGAACCAAGATTGAGAAAAGCTTTCACCCTGTTCCATACAGAAGATACAAAAACTGTCTTTGTAGTCAAAAGTTGCTGACTTCAGTTAAATCATGAGAAAGACAAATCCATAAATCCATACTGAAGTCCTGTTTTCAGGCTTAGTCTACTGAGCTATAATTATTTATTCTGAGACACTTCAAAACTATTATGTATATAGTGTTTGCTCTAATTGCCATTAATTACAATATATTCAGCCATTCTTTGCTAACAATTCATAAATCTAAGTTTTGTTACTGATATTTCCCTATGTCACTTTTTTTTTTTTTTTTGGTCATTTTGAGAGAGTCTCCCTGTAGCCCCAGCTGGCCTGGAACTCACTATGTAGACTAGGCTGGTCTTGAACACATGGAGATGCAGCTGCCTCTGTCTTCCAAGTGCTGGGATAAAAGGCATGCGCCACCATGCCCGGCTTCTACTTCACCATATTAATAAGGGAAAAAAAAATACAAAGTAGGAAAATTCTGCAAAGAACTAATTTGTATCCTTGGACTTTTAGGCTATCCATAAGAAGCTGAGTAAAGTTCTGCTGAGTGAGAAAGATGATGGAAGAACATAGTGAGTTATGAAATGTACAATTATGTTCTTAGAATATAAATAACAAATGAGCAATACTCACCAATAGTTCTTTACTTGTACACTAAAAAAAGGAGTATGTGACATGTTCGGGTATTCCCAGCATACTACAGGGTTCAAGTTATAAGATGTAATTAGAGCATTGGTTGGTGCAGGAACTGTAAGAAATGCAAAAATAAAACAGACAACAGTGAGAAATTAACATCAACAACAGAAAACCTTATGAGATGCCATGTGACAGGCATGTACATTTGAAAAGTTGAAATCACTAGAACAAATTCTAAAATCATTTCAATTAAGAGAAAATTCCTAGAAACACATTTTATTGAGAAGGTACAGAAGAGTTCTGATTCACTGTAAATTATACAGTCATCATTGTGACATAAGGTGTGACAGCTCATCTTCATTGCCGACTTGAATGGATTTTGAATCATTGAGGAGATACACCTTGGTATATGTCCATGAGTGTGATTTCCAGATTAAGTTTCACTGAGGAGAGAAGACCCACACGAGATGCAGAAGTACCATCCTAGGGACTGGGATTAAAGGGGAAAGGAGAACGCAGCTGAGCACTGATTTCACATCTATCTGCTTCCTGGCTGCAAGTACAATGTGACTAGCCAACTCTAATTCTCCTCTGCCATGCCTTCCCCACACGATGAACCGCATCCCTCAAGCTATGACACAAACAAACCCTTTCCTTCCTTTCTTAAGTTGCTTTTGTCAGGTATGTTGACACAATGAGAAATATAATACATAAGGGAAACACAAATGAAATGTAAGACGATAAATTTCCACAATATTTTAGGGTTCCTACAAACACACTGCCTACTATAATAATAATACTTTATTCACTTAATCATAATCAGCAGAATTTTTCAATATTTGCTAGCACAGACTGCAATCAATGTCTAGATACAAGGTAGCCACCCAAGGGATTAACCACCCTCACCAAAATGCCACCAGGTTCTCAACTCAACACATGCTATTACACCTTTCTTAATTTTTCTACATATGTAAGGACCAGGTCAGAAACAGTTAATCAGAAGGAAGGAGTTAAAATTGAGTTAGCTGAAGCAAGCCTGGTTCCCATGACTACCTTAACCACAAGAATACAGTCCAGCCCTGAGTTCCGAGTTCCCACAGCTACCTGAAGTCAGGATGAACTTTCCTAGTCCTGAAGGAGTGCTTCCCACCCCTAAAGGAGCCCATTCCTCTCCAAGGGGCTTCATGCTGCTAAATACAACCAATCAGCTTAAAGGTCACCACTGCTTGCATTGTGTTTCTATAGCCTCGCAATTGTGTTTCTATACCAAATTCCTCCAGTTTGTGTTTTTTGTCCTTAAAAGCTCTCTGTAACAGACAGCCAAGGTTGCACTCATCCCTGCACGGAGTGGGTGGCATCCCTGACGCATCAACAATTGGCCCCCCTGATGCATCAGTTTTCTTAATTGGGTTCTGGTGCACCAGCAAATTGAATGAATTTTGTATCAAAGAACGAATCCTGGGCTTGAGAGTTTTTCTGTGCAATTTTTGCACCCAACACATAGCACATGAAAAGCTGCCTCATCGTGACTGAGTCTGTGGGATAAAATACACCTTGGAAGTGGACTTATCAGACAAGGTGTGAACTACAAGGATGGAGTCTGGTTTGCTTAGAGAGAGGGGCTAAGAGGGGAAGTGAGTATACACTTCCCTCCGTTACTTTGTAGGCAAACCTGATTAAACCCTCTAGTCTTAAAGATTGGAGAGTTTGCTCCTTGTGTTTTGCCTGGTAAAGAGGGAACCAGTGGCAGAGGCAGGGTGGTGCCTCATGCATGGGCACACCCCCCCCCCCCCAGCCTCTGGGACAATTGGCTTAGGCTAGGCAGGATTAGGCAAAAACAAGCACTCGGGGGAAAAGTGATGGAGGAAGAGGCAGAGGGAATCCTGGCATGGTGGGTGGTGGTTTGTGCAGAGTTCGAGTGTAGCAGTAGTGGTATGGATTGTACAATGGACCCTGAGATGTGGAACTAGACTGAAGCTGAACTAGCAGATACAGTCAGTGGGAAAAAAAATCCCTGGCTGGCCATCTGCTTCAAAGTGTTATGGAGTAGCATGCTTACTTGACAAGTGGGGGCTGCCATGTGAGAGATTTTGAAAACCACAAAGGGCCTAGAGCAGGCTTTACCAGCCCTGGAAACAGCAGACCCAGGGCAGGATGTGTGACAAGCCATGGCTGAGGTGGCCTGGATATTACTCTCATGTTATTAAGGATGTATCCCAAGTAGGTTAGATGGCCCAAAGAAAGATTAAAGATTTAAGAGAAAAATTAGAGCCAGAAAAAAAATAAGGGGCTGGCTTCCTTAGTACTAGCCTCTGACCTCTCCAGTAACTTGCATAAAGGAGAGAAGGAAGTAGAAGTGTCAGCCTGCCACTGTTTATAGCTAGGAGACCCAGGAGAAATGGCAGAAAATAAAAAAGAGAGTGACGGAGGAAGAGCGCCAGATGCCCCTCGGTTTTGACAAAGGAAAAATCCATGTTTCCTCATGCTAATGATGACTTTAGCAACGGCTCAGTGGGAAAAACTAAGACAGAGTACTCAGCACTGGAGTTGCTGGAATTGGGGAAGACTTTCCAGCGGGCAGCGAAGGAGCCCCTCACCACCTGGCCTGTGCAGCTGTGGGACATGGGAGTGGGTGGAGTTCTTTCAAGTGCAGCAGAAGCAGAAAAGCTGAGTAATATAACCACCTACCCCACCTTGAGACATAAGCTGCACAGCCTGAGACAGCACAGGGGGAATAAGTCCCTAATGGATTGGCTAATAAGAGCCATTAGAGACACATGGTTATCCCCAGTAGAGGTTCCCATGAATACTGGGATATGGAAAATGAGAGGAGAGGGACAAGCATTATTGAGGGGACTAGGTATGAGAAAAGCAATATATAGTGCCCAGTTCACTGGGCCAGAAGGACTGTGTTGACCAGTGATTTAAAGAAAAAAGCTTGATTGAACAAGGATCTTGAGAATGGTATGAAACTTTAATGGCTGTGCTAAGTCCCCTGATGGGACAGTCTTTATAAAGTAGGAGAGGCTTTGTCAAACCTACATAACTTAGACCAGCATGTATAATATGTCTGTAGAGGAGTGAAGCAACCTAAAGGAGAAATAAAAAGGACAAAACAGAAAAGGAAATCTGCTTGGGTTACTAGAAGGCAAATGTGGAAGGATCTATGACAAGCCCAAGTTCCTAAAGAAAAAAAAATTGATAAAAAGGCAAATTCCATGCTGAAATGCCACTGGAAGGCTTTAAAGCCTGAGGAACAGTTAACAAAAGGCATAGGAAGGATAAAAACTATTCAAGGGGTGGATAATGACACCCCTCCAGGTTAAACACAGTACCTTTCTGTCCTAAGAAAAGTCTTGCTGGGGGTGGTAGCAGTCTCCCCAGGTGGAACCTCCTCCAGCAGCCAGATGTTGTCAAGGAAAAGAGAGGAGGTGTTAAAACTACAGCCAGGAGTCAGGCCCAGGGCCTGCCTGACCCAGCAAACCAGAAAATACAGAGAGGCAAAGGGAGACCTATTCCTTCTTGGCCCCATGCATGGCTAAGCAGCTTGAGCCAGGCCAAATGTGTCTATCAAAGCTAAAGAGGAGCAGGCAGGCTACACGTTAAAACCTCAGGATATTTTCTGGGCTTGGTGGCTCACGCCTTTAATCCCAGCACTTAGGCAGAGGCAGGTGGATCTTTGTGAGTTCAAGGCCAGCCTGGTCTACAGAGTTAGTTCCAGGACAGCTGGGGCTACAGGGAGACCCTGTCTCGAAAAGACCAAAAACAAAACAAAACAACAACAACAACAAAAAACCTCAGGATACCAAATGGGTTTGAGAAAATGACTACAGACACTGAGGAGCTAACTGAATTAATGCCTCTTATTCATGCTATTGTACCCAACATGGATTTTCTGAGACAACAATTGGTATAAATAGATAAAATATTCCCATGCTATGTTGAATCCAGTTTGATTTAATATCTAATCTTAATGCTTGAGTATTTTACAGATGTGAGACCTATTAGAGAGAGATTAAATACACTGGAAGAAACAAAGATAAAGAGTAAATTCATTATGGAGATACCAGGGCCAGTTATAACTAGGGAATCCTTTGTAGCTTTATGATTGGATAAGATGTACTGGTAGATAAAGATTTCAGTAACAGGTGTGGGCTGCCCTACCAGGAGCTGTTGATCAGGGAGGCTCTAGAGGCCCCCAAAACAAAGGATATTTGCTTATAATGTTGGGTGCACACAAGAAACAGATATTAAGACCTCACTGTTGAAGATATGGCATGATGTGAGCATGAGAAAGAGTGATTATGCTGGGACCTTGCCCTGCCTTCATAGTGCTGGAGAGTCCTATGCAGGTCACCGGGAAGTAATGGCCAAAGTTCTACTGTAGACCTCTTTTGCTGCACCTTTACGTGCCAAAGAACATGTAATGCAATAGTGCCAGCTGGGTTCATGTGCACCCAGGAAAATTCCAATTGGATCTATGGCCCACTCCCTGGGGGGGGGTGTGTGGGGCACACAACTGATACTGTAAGCCTGGTTGAGCCCTAGTGGCAGGGGACTTTACAGGCCCCAATAGAAAGCTACTGCCATCCTTTTCTTAAAGAGCTGTGGTGACCCAACTAAGACAACATCCAAGCTTTTGTGTTTGTGCCCATAGTGTAACTTATTATAATGGTTAATATTTGTTTAGATGTTTGTGCTTCTTGTTTTATTAGTAGGAATAAAAGGAGATCCCTAAAATGAGCTAGCAGTCTGTTGGAAACAGAACTTGGACAGACCCAAGAGTTTGATGTCTCACCTCAAGAGGAAAAATAGATCATCCTATCTCTCTTTTGCCCCCCAAACCTGGGACTCTTGTGGAAGAGGTTGACGTATCCAGAATGTAAGAGCCAAAGAGGGGAGGTGGAGCGTAGGATGAAATACACCTTCTTTGAAGTGGACTCGCTGAGGCACCTGACTAAACTCTCTAGTCTTAAACTAAGATTGGAGAGTTTGCTCCTTGTTTTGCCTGGTACCTGGGGAACCTGCAACAGAGGTGGGCTGCTTCATGCATGGGTACCCCCAGGAGGAAGTCTCTGCTACAGAGCATCCACCATTCATCTCTGTTTCATCAATGCAGTGCTTTATGGGATGTGCCTTTATTCCTTTACACACTTCTGGCAATAATCGTTGGT
This sequence comes from Rhizomys pruinosus, assembly GCA_009823505.1. Lineage (NCBI taxonomy): Eukaryota > Metazoa > Chordata > Mammalia > Rodentia > Spalacidae > Rhizomys > Rhizomys pruinosus. The sequence goes on along the minus strand of VZQC01014736.1, from coordinate 5,165,515 downwards.
AAGACTCACAAGAGTTACATGAGAGAACAGGTGGGTGAATGTAAATGTAAAGATTTTGATGTGACCCAACATTTAAGGCTATTCCATCCTATCTGGTTGGCATGATTTACTTGTAAAATTAAAACACATAACATGAGCCAGGAATAGTGGTGCACTTAGGAGGAAGAGGAGACAGATCTCTGTGAGATCAAGGTCAGGCTGGTGTACATAGTGAGTTTCAGGCCAACTGGGGGTACAGAGAGGTCTATCTCCAAAAACCAAAATCAACCAACCAACCAAACAGCCACACATATGTGAATGGTAATGTGGCCAGGTGCAGTGGCTTCCACACATAACTAATCATTGCCATTGAGTACTGTAAGAATACTCAAGCTCGTGCTTATATTGTTTAAAGGTACTCTGGATATTAATGATCCTCACTTGGACCACTCTAATTTAAAAAATAGATACTGGGCAATCATTGAGAAACCCAGGTTCTTTACTGATTTTACTGATAAATGCTGACTTTCGATTTTACCTTCTATCAAGTGAGACATTTTGAAGGTTAGTTTTAATCTTAACTTGATACTATCTGGAATTGTCTGGGAGGAGAGTATCAGTGAGAGATTATGTAGATAAGGTTGGCCTGTGGTCATCCTTAGTTATGTTGTCTTGATTACAATGAGAATGTCTCCCATAGGTTCCAAGTTTTTGAACACTCTGTCCCCAGTTTGTTGTACTGTTTTGTGATGTTTATGGCCTTACTGGAGGAAGCAAGTCACTGGGGCTGGGGTCGGGGGGTTTGAGAGTTCTTAGCTTCAGCCATTTCCAGCTGCACCCTGTTTCCCGTGCCGGCTTGAATTTGTGCTTGCTCAGTTTTCTATCCAGCTACCTCCTGCCACGACTCCGCTGCCATGATGGACTCTTATCCCTTGGAACTGCGAGCCCGATAAACCCTTCCTTCTATAAGTGGCCTTGGCCATGGTGTTTATTCATAGCAACAGGAAAGTAACTACTACATACATTAGTCAGTGGGGAAAATAGGCCTAAAAGTAGGTGTCGCCATTTGTTGGCATCAGTGTATTAATTCACGCCTCTCTTCTTTTGACTCCGGATGAGATGTCACTAGCTGTTTCAAGTTCCTGCTGCCTTGACTTCCACTCATGATGGATGATAGCCTGGAACTGTGGGCTAAAATAAACCCTTTCTCCACAAAGCTGTTTTTGGCAGGGTGTGCTATCATAGCAACGGAAATGAAATTAGGCCAGATATTAATTTTTTATATATAAGATATTTTCTTGGAAATACCTACTATATTTTTTCCTAAAATGAAAACTTCTAATATTTAAGAGCAAACTAGTCTGTTTTATTTTTTTTTAATTTTATTTATTTTTGTATGTGTATGAACGTATTGTCTGCATGTAGGTCTGTGCACCCATGTCGTGCAATGCCGCGGTGGTCAGAAGAGGGTGTCGGATTCCCCTGGAACTGGAGTTCTCCTGGAATTGGAGTTACAGACGGTTCTTAGCCGCCAGGTGGGTGCTGGGGATCTAACCCGGGTCCTCTGCAAGAGCAGTCAGTGCTCTTAACCACTAGTCTATCTCTCCAGCCCCTAGTCTATGTTTTAATTTACAACGACTTAACGCATGTATTATCTTTCCAAATCAGAACATGGGTAAAGAGTCATGTAGGGAGAAGTAGCTCAGTGACAGAATCAGTGTGTAGTATGCATGAGGCTGTTAAGGTTCTAGCCTTAATAGCCCCCCATCACTTACTTATCGGCAGTTGAATTCTAGTACCCTTTTATTTCTAATAACTTCTTCCTTAAGATAGTGTGGTTCACAAGGGGAAGTGATTTCTGGCCCCCAGGGGACACTATGCAATGTCTGCAGAGATTTTGAGTTCTCATAACCTGGAGGAAGTAGGAAAGAGTATACTACAGGTATCTAGAGGGTAGAGAGGCCAGGGATGCTGCTAAGTATCCAACAATACACAAGACAGCCTAACAACAAAGAATCCAGCCCCAAAGGGCAAGAGTAGAAAAGCTGGGAAACTGCTTTGAATGGTCATAGTTGTGTTTTGTTTTTATTTAGGAGGGAAAATAAATTTTAAAATGCTTTATTATTACTCTATATTTTATGCTCTCCCAATAGACTTGTTTTGCCAAAATATCTAGCTTTTGTATTATAGTGCAAAAATCTGTGCCAAAAGATTGAGATTATGAAGATGGGGGTAGTCACACATTCAAATACTCAGCAGGACTTTTAACCTTTCTGTGGCCATTGACCACACAGCTGTATGTTTCCTGCCATAATTTCAGAAACTCTGATTCCTGTTAATCCTTTGGTACCCTGTCAGCTTTGGCTGACGGCAGCTTCCTTGAGGGCAAGCCTAGAAGCACTGGGCTTGCCTAATTTAGCCAGGGTTCTTTCCTGTCTTTTGATTTTGGAAGGCTGCCCATGGCCATTCACAGCAAAGAAGCCTGAAGCATCTTAAGAGGGTGCTGTTTTCAGATGGTACGTCTGCAGGGCAGCCTTCGAAACAGCCTAGTCTCAGCCAATAATCCAAGGCTTACTGAAAATAAAAGCTACTTTTCTCTCCCTTAAGAACAAATGAACATTAATAACAAATAACAACCATACAGTGAATCATAATTTTGCAACCAGACTAGAGAGAGATTTCATGCAAAGAAAAACCATAATGGAAAGTAGGTGTGGCTGGGTTTGGTGGCTCATATCTGTATTCTCAGAATTTGGGAAACTGAGTCAAGAAGGTCATCATGCATTGTTGGTCAGAGCCTGAAAATTTAAAACCAATGATCCCTGGCTTCTTCCTTTTTCCTGTCCCCTCCTTACTCCCTGTCTCTGCCCCTGCCTTCTTCAGAATTTGACCAAATCTGCCCCCCTAATCTCTCCAACTCCCCCACACCCCTTGCCCCACTTTGCCCTTCCAACTTTATATGCTTTTTTAAAAATTTTATTAATTTTATTTATTTTTGTATGTGTATGAATGTACTATCTGCATGTAGGTTTGTGCACCCGTAACGTGCAATGCTGCGGAGGTCAGAAGAGGGGCGTCGGATTCCCCTGGAACTGGAGCCAAAGACGGTTCTCCGCTGCCATGTAGGTGCTGGGGATTGAACCCAGGTCCTCTGCAAGAGCAGTTGGTGCTCTTAACCGCTAGGCCATCTCTCCAGCCCCTCTATATGCTCTTTTTAAAAGCCCACTGAGTCCACTTAGCACTGCCAGTATGTGCAGGGATGTAGGGCCATCCACCGAGAGCACGGGCAGTTGATCAGAGGTCACATCCCTGGAAAAAACTGACTGTCCCTTCCCAGCAGCCATCAACTGGCATACAGCTTCTCGCTAGGAGTGGGGCTCCAGGAGCCCCTCTTCTGTCCACGCTGGGATTTGGGCTGGCTTGACTTTTTGCCCTCTAAAAAGAAAAAAAAAATGAATAAACTTAACCAAGTGAAAGACTTATACAATGAAAACTTTAAAACATTTAAGAAATTGAAGGAGGCACCAGAAGACAGAAAGTTCTCTCAGACTCATGGATTGGTAGAATTAATATTATGACCATGGCCGTCCTACCAAGTGCAATCTACAGATTCACTTCGATCCACATCAAAATTTCAACACAATCCTTTACAAAACTTAAAAAACAACCTTTAAATTCCTGCGGAAGCACAAAAGACTCAGAATTGCCCAAATGATCCTGAACAATAAAAACACTACTGAAGGTATCTCTACTCCTGATTTCAAGTTATACTATGGAGTTAATAACTCATACAATATAAATAACAAATAATAGATTTTTGGTTTTTATTGAATTTTTGTGATTGTCATACAATATAATTTGGTGGTATTTAGATTCCTCCATTCTCAACTCCCTTTACTGACTCCTGCCCAATTTAATGTATTGTAGTATATATAATAAGGCCTTCAGAGTCTAATTTGTATCTGCAAATGTCCTTCAATGTGGGTCCATCCATCTGAGCTGGAAAATCTACTAAGAGCCACATTTCAAGGATTAAGAGTACTTGAAAGAGACTGACTCCCCCCTGCCCCCAACACACACACACCTACAGCCATCAGTTGCCAATAGTTCCTTAGGTTGGGTTGGGGTGTCTTATCCCCTTCCCCATGTCTAGACTGGCATTTTGTTTGGGACTTGTACAGGCTGTTACCACATGATTTACTGATCAGCTTTCTGGAAAACTCTGTTTCCTTATGATCATCCACCACCTCTGGCACTTACAATCGTTCTGCCCCCTCTTCCACAAAGACTTAGGTTTGTTTGGGAAACACTGTATGTAGCCCAGGCTGGCCTTCAGCTCAGTATATAGCCCAGAGAGGCCTAGAACTTGAAATAATCCTCTCGTTTCTGCCCCCTGCGTGCTGGGATTATAGGTGGTAAGCCACAATGTCTGGCTAACACTAGTTTTATTTTATTTTTATGTATATGAGTGTAATGTCTGCATGTATGTAAATGTACCCATGTCATGCAATGCCTGCAGAGGTCAGAAGAGGGTGTCAAATCCCCTGGAACTGGAGTTAAAATGGTTGTTAACCACCATATGGGTGCTGGGAATTGAACCTGGGTCCTCTACAAGAGCAGCCAGTGCTCTTAACCAGTAAGCCATCTCTCAAGCCCCCACCATTAGCTTTTAATATGAACCAAACTATTTTCCACAATGTAAGTAAAAGCCTAATATGGCAGGTTAAGGACAAGTACTTAAACTATGATTTTTTTCAAAGCAATCAAGGTACACAGGTGGTAGAAGGAAGAAGTTTCAATAGATTATAGCAGAAATTACTAATAAAGAAGAAATGCTTGAGTATTACACCACCAGAGGTAACCTGTGGTATACGATTACCAAAAGAGAAACCATGTGGTTATATGCCACTCTTGTCTCTGCCAAAGTCACATGATAACTGACATATTTCTTCTCAAATTTCAGAAATTCACAACCTGAAGTTTAAATTGCAGTGCATTTTAGTTAAAATACCTAAGGCTTACAAGACTTCTATTTGTGTCTTTTTATACTGTACAAACACAAATACGTGTAGAGAAAGCAAAGGGGCATTATTATCTATGGATAAGGCTTAATCTATGATTAAGACTACATGTGCTGGGTAACTTTAGTGTCAACTTGACACACTTGGGTTGAGGGAGCCTCAACTGGGGAATTGGCTCCATTGAACATTTCTGTAGCCATGTCTGTGCAGTATCTTCTTGATTGTGGTGGGAGGGCCCACCACACTGTGGGTGGTGCTACCCCTGGGCAGGTGGTTCTGTACTGTGTAAGAAAGCAGGGTGAGCATGGGCCAGGGTATCCAAGCCAGTAAGCAGCATTCCTCCTTGACCTGTGCTTCAGCTCCTGCCTCAAGGTTCCTACTCCGAGTTCCTACCACAGTGATGAACTTTGACCACAGAGATGTGAGCCAAATAAACCCTTTACTTCCCAAGCTGGTTTTGGTCAGTGTTTTGTCACGGTAATTAAAAAGATACTAGAACACTATACTAGAATGATTCATGAACTAAAATAATCTTACAGATTTTTGTCATCTCTTAAAAATGCTCAGAGTTTTCTGTAACTTGTTGCTCTCAGAAATGGGCTCAGAATTATTTCCTCCAAAACTCAAAAGATGGAGATTTAATAAAACTGAACACAGGAGAGAAGAATCAGCTTTTCATACACTAATAGTTACAATGCAGACAAGAAGGCGCATTCTGGTTCAAGACACTGGCTTTCTGGGAAGGTTGCTGAGTCTGAAGACACATGATAAGAGAGGACAGATGACAGTGATGATCAGCAGGTGAGGGAGCAATGGCACTGGGGTAATGTCACCAAGCCCACAAAGTGGCAGCCACATAGCTGTACTAACTGCTGGTGAATACCAGGTGATGAGGGGGTCGGGCGGGGGAGGGGGGATACTGATACTGGAAGATAACAATCTGAGGAAGCAGGGGAGGGAACCTGTTTCCTGTGGACAGGTGACGAAAGCAGGAGTTGCCTCTGTGTTCCATTCCTTAACTTTCAAAAGCAATGGTGCTGTGTTTGTTTTGTTTTATTTTTTGGTCTTTTGAGACAGGGTCTCCCTGTAGCACCAACTGTCCTGGAACTTGCTTTGTAGACCAGGCTGGCCTCGAACTCACAGAGATCCACCTGCCTCTGCCTCCCGAGTGCTAGATTAAAGGTGTGCCACCACACCCTAAAAACCAGCATGGTGCTGTTTTTTAAAGCAGGACAGTGGTGGGAGAGGCCCATCAGCCTTTTAAACAGTACCATACAAAGGCTGAATAAAAGAAGTGCATTCCTCTATCTTGAAAAGGAGCAAAGTAGTCTGTGTACTACTGAAGGAGCTAAGTAGTCTGGGGCTTTTTTTGTTTGTTGTTTACTTGTTTGTCTTGCTTTGTTTTTTTTGTTTGTTTTTTTTTTTTTTGAGATTAAAATGTTTCTGGATAAGAATTAGCTTCTGAAAGTGTTCATCATTCTGTGTGGAAGCTTAAATAGGAAATGTAACCAAACTCCAGTATTAAAAAAGAAAAAAGTGCATTCCTACATGGACCAGGATGGAGCTACGGCTTCTGGGGACATCATCTGACAGTGTGCTCAGTAACCTGTCTATGGGAAGAGGCACATACAGAGGGAAGATTGAAGGAAGGGACAAATCATGAAATTGCTTTGGTGCTTTCTAAGTCAGATGATACTACAACTCCAAACCAAATGCTCTTAAGCCCCTGAGCCCTTTCCCCAAATGACCGACCTCAGGGCGGTCAGTTTGCCAGTGTTAAAAGCTACAGGACCACGGGTACTTTTACAAAGGTGACTTCTATACTGTAAACTGAGAAATAGCATGAGAAATTCAGACTGGATGGGGGAAAATATTGAGGCTTTTGTTACTTTTGTCAAAATAAATTTACATTTGCAAACTACCACTGGATTGGCTTCATAGTTTGAGAAAATAGCTATTTTTCTTCATGCTTTCCAACTTCCCTTTTAACCAGCAGGATCTCCTAGGTTTAAGCCGTATAGGGATATATTGAGAATTCTTTACCATCTTCTTTTGTTTGGCAGTACTGGGGATTGAACCCAGCCTTGTGGATGCTAGGCAACTGTAAGTCATACCCTAGGTTGGGAACTGGAGAAAAAAAAAAAAGCCCTATCTTTTCTGCTTACAAAAAACAAATAAAAGGTAGAAGAATGAGTTAGCTCCTGATCAAATTTTAAATTTCTCATATTGATCTGAATGATGTTTAAAGTCAATACACATTTTCATATATAACAAATAATTTTAATATTTATAGTCTATTTGTTAATAGCACAATGTTAAACAGTGATTCATATGTATTAAATACTATAGCACATAGTATGTGCTTAATAATGTTATGCATTATCTCAAGTAATCACCACAATCATCCTATAAATGACATAGTGTTAAGAACATATTTTATCAATGAGAAAACAAAGGTTTAAAAAAATTATATAAAGATGAGAATACATATAATTTTTTTGGTTTTAATTAAACATTCTTGTGTTCATTTACTAAAATAAGGGATAAATAACCTCCACAAAGTAGAGTTAGTTGTTTTCTGATTATTTCACAAGCATTTGCTTTAAGAACTGTTGCCAGGTTTTAAAGTGTCATCACGATTGTATCCTAGGCCCTGCAAAACCCAAATAATACATTCAGTAAGTCATTTCTGTACAATGGATAAGACTGAAATGAATACCTAGTATTTTTATTGTGATGCACTGGGATAATCTAAAACAAAGATTCTCCTTTAATAAGGAAATTTTATGTAAACCAACTCCCTCTTCTCAGGAATTCATTGATCAAAATCTCATTCTCATTATCTGTTCCAATGAAACAGAACCATTAATGAATTATTCATCTAGTTTGTGAAATACACTATTGTTATGTTTCTAAATTTTGTAAGACAGCTCTTTAAAAATATTATTTGTTTTCATTGTTTTAGGTTTTCTTTTCTCACAACCAAAATATGGATCTTTTGAAATCTGTTGGGATCATGAATTAGAAAGAAATGAAAAAGAGAATTCCATACCTTGTTTAATTAATGTAATTAAAATGGCATGTCAGCTGGCCATGGTGGTGCATGCCTTTAATCCTAGCACTCCGGAGGCAGAGGCTGGTGGATCTTTGTGAGTTCAAGGCCAGTCTGGTCTACAGAATGAATTCCAGGACAGCTGGGGCTACAGGGAGACCCTGTCTTGAAAAGATGAAAAAAAAAAAAAAGGCATGTTTTCAGAATGTGGAATCTCTGAAGTGAGCAAAAACAGAATCCAAAAAGAAAATAATGAAAAGTTATACTTGGAGAATTGCCCTACAGTCAGAGGAGACACTTGACGGATGAAATGCAGGGAGACTTGGGTCTGGGGGGGAAACTTCAGACTGGCTGTTCGGAGAGTATCCAAAATGGAACAGCAACTTCAAGAAGATAGGCTGTAGTAGACCTTGGGTCACTTCAAAATAAATAGACTATTTGTTATGTGAAAGTGCATAAAGACTGAAACACGATGGGTGATTAGGGACAGACAGGGATTTTATTTTCACTTCAATATTAAAGCCCATGACTGCAACACAATACATGCTAAACACTTGGGTTCTCCAGAGACAGACTTTATTTCTATATTCTCGCATCCTCTATTCTATTCCTGTCAGGCCCTCTCATCTGAGATGACTTACAAATCTCCCATCAAGCTCAGCAACCATTAATGTCACCACATGGAACTCAGACCAAACACAGACACTGGCAAGGCTGGGAAGCCAAGCAAGAGCCAGAAGCAGGTGCCACTGGGAATTTCCTCCGTGTCTCGGGGATCCTCTGGCATTTTAATTTTTTTTTTACTATTTGTTTGTTTGTTTGTTTGTTTATTTATGGTGTTTGCCTGGATGTACGTGTACCACATGCATGCAGTGCCCATGGAGGCCAGAAGAGAGGATTAGATTCTCTGGAACTGGAGTTAACTTTGGTTGTTAGCCATCATGTGGGTGCTGGAAAGTGAACCTGGTTCTCCTGCAAGAGCACACAGTGCTCTTAACCACTGAGCCATTTCTCCAGCATTTTAAAGTAATCTTAAAAGCAAAGAAATTTGGGGATGGGGGAGCATGGTAGCACACATCTTTGATCCCAGCATTCAGGAGGCAGAGACAGGTGGATCTCTATGAGACTGAGGCCAGCCTGGTCTACGTAGTGAGTTTCAGATCATCTGTGGCCACATGGAGACCTCAGCCTCAAAAAAAACAAAACAAAACAAAACAAAACAAAACAAAACAGCAAAGCAACCGATACAATGGCCTCCCCCTATAACCCCCTATAATATAAGTACTCAGAAGGCAGAGACAGAACAAGGATGAGTTCAGTTTGAGGCTAGCCTAGGCAACATAACAAATAATAACATAAAAATATAAACATAACAACATAAAAATATAAACATGACCAATAACAATTTTTTTTTAAAAAGCACAGGGAACACAACAAAATCTATACAAACAGGTCTAAAAAATGTACTGAGCAGGGGCTTGAGATATGGCTCAGTGGTTAAGAGCACTGTCTACTTTTGCAGAGGACCTGGGTTCGATTCCTAGCACCCACATTGAGGCTAACAACCAGTTCCAGGGGATCTGATGAGGGCAATGCATGACATGGGTGCACTTACACACATGCAGGCAATATACTCCTAAACATAAAAAAGCAATTAAAAACAAATAAAAGGATGCACTGAGCAGACACTGAGAAGAAAAGGATGGGAGGGATGAACCCTCTTCCTATTATTATAAAATGCTAGTGTACAGAACGGTGCAGGCTATACTACAGGGTGGTGGGGAGGAGATGTAGGCTTAGAGGACATGCAGCTACGCAGTCACAAGAGCCCCACACTCAGGAGGAACCTGATTCAGAAGGAAGTGCCTGGCAGGTGGTTTAAAGTGCTGCCCTAGACAGTAAGCCACATCATTCTCTCTGACCACATCCAGTCAGAGTCCTAGTGACTCTGCCCTTTGAAACATTCTCTCAGAAGATCCTCTTCTCTACTGATTACTTCACTTCTCATGGAATCCTCCAGACACTCCAGCACCAGCCTTTTAACAGGCCTTCTTCCTCAAACTACTTTAGAGGATGCCTTTCTAAATGGCATTATCTAATCCTACCCCAAATCACTGTGACTTCAGGATGGGTGGGAACATTATTTTGTTGGCTCAGGCCCTGCATTTTTTTCCCAGGAACACTGTGCTTCTACTTGTGAGAATTCCCCAGTCCCCAGCCTTCAACAATGTTCTTCCCACCCTAGTTGGCACCTAGCCACACTATGATGCACAGAAATCAGAGCCTTCCTCTGGGATTTTGTTAGGCTAGAAGTTGTGACATTTTAAAAGCCAAAGGCTACCAGCATCCATGATTTCTGCCAAATAGGGAATCTGTCAATACCCAAGCAATTAGTGAGTTCTAGCAGTCTGAGATTCTAGTGAGTTAGCAGCCTGATATTGAGTTCTAGCAATCTGAGATTCTAGTGCTAGCTTCCCAAAGCCCAGCTGGGATCTCCAATTTTTCTGTTTAGCTTTTACATGGATTCTCTGGGGCAATAAACTTTTGGGAGGGCATGGGGGGGGGGATGAAGTTTGTTAAAGGTATGTTTCTATCCATTGCTGCTACACATATAAGAGGACATTTCAAAAACTGTCTCCTACCTCTCTACCTACCTATTCTCACACACAGTTTGTGAAACGAAACATTTATTTTATTAACATTTTCTTTGTTATTTTTATTTTATTTTAATGTACTGCCTGCATAAATGTGTAAATGCACCCTGCCATTCAATGACTACAGAAGACAGAGAGGGTGTTGAATATCCTGGGACTGAGTTACAGACCTGGACAGGTGTTAGCCACTCTGTGGGTGCTAGAATTCAAACCTGGTTCCTCAGCAAAAGAGCACCCAGTGCTCTAAACTGCTAAGCCATCTCTCTAGGCCCCAACAAAACATTTCTTATTCTATGAGCTCAACTTTCACATCACAATTTTCTCTGAATCTCAGATTCTAAGGCTGGGCTAACATTCTCTGTGAAATCTCTCCTAAGTCCCTGGGACAGAGGTCAGGTACCCCTATTTTGGTTTCCAGCAGCTTGTGACTAAATTCAAGTTCTTGTCACATCGTACGGCAATTGCCCATGTCAACAGACAACATGCCCTTTAACAGTGATTGGCAAAGATATTAAGAAGTGGGACTCTGCCACCTAGTCAAGGAACTGTACCATTTGGGCAGCCTTGTTGGCTCATCAAATTCTCACCATACGCGCAGCTCCCACTTTAAAGGTGGCTGTGAAAATGATATGTTTTTAAGCTCTTGAGACAGTGCCCACTCTCAGTAACTGTAAGCTACTGTCACCATGATCCCTGAAGGCAGGAACATAAGCATAATTTTGTCTTCCTAGCCTTTGGCATTATGTCTATCCCAAGGAATGGTTAAGTATTTGCTTGCTTGACTTTTACTTTTTTGTACTGTTTTTAATTAAAAATTTAAGTTAGCATATAAAGTAATGGATTTTATTACGGCAGTTTCATAATATATGTCATCATACTTTTTAATTCATCCTTCTATCCCCTCTGCCCCCTTCTTACTGGTCTCTTCCCTTCTCCCAGTCCCTCTTTCTACTTTCTTGTCTCATATGCTCTATTGCCTTGTCTTTTGTTTGTTTGTTTTGAGACAGGGTCTCCCCATAGCCCCAGCTGGCCTGGAACTCAGATCTCAGAGATCTGCCTGCTTCTGCCTCCCCAGAATGTTGGAATCAAAGGCCAGTCACCATGCCAGGCTATTAATTTTTTATCCTTCCTCTCTCCTCAAGATCTCTTCCTTCCCTCTTCTGGCCTGCTTTTCAGTATGTGTACACACACATATATATATACACACACAGAGATATCCAAATTTAAATACAGGTTCCACATCTGAGAAGAAAATATATGGTATTTACCTTACTGAATCTGGTTTAGTTCACTCAATATAATTATTATTTCCAGTTCTATTTTTTTCTGCAAATATCACGATTTCATTTTTTTCTTTATAGCTGAATGAAATTCCATTTTGTCTATGCATCGGTTTCTTTCATTCTTCTGTGGATGGACATTTAGGCTGCTTCCACTCCCTAGCTACTGTGAAGAGCTGCCTGACCTTTGAAGATTAAATCAAGGCAGAACTAGCTACGAGTGCAGGACCTGTAACAAGTGCTTCTGATCATAATAGAGGGGTTCAGGCCTGGAGCTCACCAGAGTTAAGGAGGTGGGTCTCCCCAGGCCTTCCATGAAGCTGGGAACTTCATAGATACTGGAGACTATGGACTGGGAGGGATTGCTGAAAAGGTTTATTGATCTCACTGGAGTTCTAATCACGAATTATTCCCAGCATTAGTTCCTAGGAAATGTCAACAAGCAGATGAAATCAAAGGCGATTTGAGCAATGAGTTGAGCTCAACACATCCAGACTTAAACCCGAGAGTAGCAAGTTTGGTTCAAGTAATGTCAGAGGGCAATAAATCTTCCATCTACCCTAAGGATTAAGGCAACACCCAGAAAATGAAGTCCAGACGCCCGGAGTTGTGTCCCACAGTATCAAACGCTGACCTGCAAACTTTTGAGAAGCCGACTAAAAAAACTGAAGAAATTGATTGGGAGGTTTGAGTTGCTGTGCAAACTCAGAAGACAACAAATAGAAGAGGCACAAGGGCAGTGTGTACCCGCAGTGAGCCCGGCGCTCCCCGCCCGCCCACACAGAGCCAGGTGCCGGGTAGTCGGATCCGGCGGCGGCCGAGGGCGGGCGGCGGCCGAGGGCAGGCGCGGTCACGGAGCTGCGGGGGCGGCCCATCCCGGAGGGACTTCCCGGTGAGGCCGCTCCCGCCGCCTCCAGCCCCCACCCCGCGACTGCTCGGACGAGACAGTACCAGTGAGCGGCTCTGGATCCGGGGTGCTCCTCTCAGCTCTGCTCCCGGGCTCCGTGGACAGCGTGAGGAGGACTAGGACAATCATGCTGCTTGCTGTTGCGTCGGGGTCCATCCCGGAGCAAGCGAGCTCCGCTGCCTGCACGGCCCTACGGCCTGGGCCTCGCGTCACGTCCGCCGCGGGGCTCCAGCTGGCCTGCCCCGCTAGGAGACTGAGCGGAGACGATGGTGGGGCTAGGCCTACGGCGAAGGGGATTCGCCGGGAAGACTCGGGGGCGTGTCCTGAGCAGGGAGGGGCGGGGGCTGGGCGGGGCCATGACCTTTACTCCTATGCCTAGAGAGAAGACCCGGCTTGAAGGCGGAGACCGGCCCTAGAGTCTGACCCGGGACAAGCACTGACTAGCACACTGGAGTGGGCGGGGCCGCACAGAGGGGAGCTGGGCGTGGGCGGAGAGGCAGTTCTAGGAGGGTCTGGGAAGCAAGAGGCCTGTGATAAGGGCATCCCTGTCAGTAGTCAGAACCTGGACTCTTGGATACGAGAGGATCTAGGATCTAAAGGTTACTTTCTTTCAGCCTAACACTGCCTTCCGCAATTCTTCTTCCTGTTTGTGTAGTGTTCTGGGGTTGCAGATTTTTGCATTGGTCCACAACTCAGACACCATCCTTATTTTACTCATTATCTAGGCGTCTTAGAGCCTGAGGTTTTAGAACAGAGTCCTGAAAGACCTTTCCCCAGTCCCAGCAATATTGTTTGAGGAACCTAAACTTTCTCTGGTTTTCAAAATGGTTTGTGCAGACTCAAGTACTTTGTTTTTTTAGAAGAAAAACAATATGCATGACCTGTTTAGCAATTAAATGTCAAATAGCAACTTTTTTTTTTTTTTTGGTCTTTTTGAGACAGGGTCTCCCTGTAGTCCCAGCTGCCCTGGAACTCACTCTGTAGACCAGGCTGGCCTTGAACTCACAAAGATCCGCCTGCCTCTGCCTCCAGAGTGCTAGGATTAAAGGCGTGCGCCACCACGCATAGCGCAGCCATTAAAGGCTGAGGCTAAGAACCGCAAAAAAGCAACTTTTTTTTAAGCAGCCTTTCATTCAAGAGATCAGCCTTTTTTTTTTTTTTAATTTTATTTATTTCTGTATGTGTATGAATGTACTGTCTGCATGCAAGTTTGTGCACCCGTGTCGTGCAATGCCGCGGAGGTCAGAAGACGGTCCGCCATGTGGGTGCTGGGGATCGAACCCGGGTCCTCTGTAAGAGCGGTCGGCGCTCTTAACCGCTAGGCCATCTCTCCAGCCCCTAAGAGATCAGCCTTTTTGACTCTCTGGCGACACCTCAGAGTTAGCATCTTTCTCATTTCACTCAGCCACTTTGGCGTCCTTGCCCTTAAGACAAACAACACTCAGGGCTTGTGCTCAGATTCCTTTGTGGCTACCTCACCTGAGTCAGTTCCCAGCTTACCGCGGCCAACTATCCCATTCATTCTCTTTACGCCACTCTATTTTTCCATGACACTTTCACATCTCCCCATTCCAATTTGACATTGATTTTATTTCCCCTGCTTCCTAGAATATAAGCTCCACAAGGCTGAACTCCTGGCATGACATTCAACTAGTATTTGTCCAATCAAAGCACATTTTTACCATATTTAAGCAAAATTTTAGAGGAAAAATAACATGAAGCCAGGAGTGGTGGTGCATGTCTTTAATCCCAGCACTGGTGAGGCAGGCACATCTCTGTGAGCTCAAGGCCAGCCTGGTCTACATAGCGAATTTTAGGACAGCTGGGGCTACAGGAGACTGTCTCAAGAAAAAGAAAAAAAAACTTGTGAAGACATTGTACAGACTAAGAATTATCTATAGCACATTATTTATTTTAATCCCACAGCTCAGTATTTCTCAAACTTTAATGTCAGTATAAACCATGGTGATCATGGGAAGATGCAGCTTCATATTCAATCAATCTGATTCATGTCAGACCTCCAGTTTCTGCATTTCTGACAAAGTACAGAGGGGAACACCAATGCTCTTGGTGCTAGGACCACACTTTGATTAAGAAGGCTTTAGGTGCCGGGCGTGGTGGCGCACGCCTTTAATCCTAGCACTTGGGAGGCAGAGGCAGGCAGATCTTTGTGAATTCAAGGCCAGCTTGGTCTACAGAGTGAGTTCCAGAACAGCTGTGGATGTTTTCAAGACCATTTCCTTTGATGAGTTTAGATACCTACTTCATGAAAGACATCCTGTCATTGTAAGGATAAATAACGGCTCTTTGCTGTTTAGGAGTCTGTGCAACAGGACAGACCATGCTCAGTTTGTAAACATTTTTAGAGTAGGATATCACAGGCTGGCTTACCCAGGAAGTAGACTTTGAGTTAAAAAGTTAGGTGCAACAAATGTTTTAGGGAGTGCCAATATGATAAACTCCTGTGTAATGCAGGTGGAGGAAATGGCAGGGAAAATTGACCTGTGATACTATTTCAGCCTAATTGGCTGCTCTAAAGCTGGGTTAGCCTTGTAAGGGATGTGAGGGGCCTTCTCCCTTGAATATGAGCTGGAACAAGACATGACTTGGAGCATTCCATGACTTTAGCTGAAGCATTCCCTTCAAAGAAGGCTGGCAGCTGAGACTGTCTACTAGCAGCACTCTCTGGCAGAGACCCGGCAGAGCTAAACTGAAGGAGGATTTGGAGAAACTTCACAACCCTAGCCAGGCACTGTGCTAGTCACTTGGAGACTAAGGGTATTTATGAATTCGCTGAATACTGTTGAATGCTTCTGTGTGTATCCAAGATGGCTATGTACTGAAGTCAAGCTACATCATGCAGTCCAGGAAAACTTTTGTAAAAGAAGTTACAATTATGTTCTGACCTGATAAATTAGGAGATTGATGACAGGGAAGGGGGGTGGGGAGCATTCTACAGCATTCTACAGGGAGGAAAAATAAATAAAATGTACATATTTTATAATCCAATAATATACTGACAACTCTTGCAGAGAACCCAGGTTTGATTCCCAGCACCCACATGGCGGCTAAGAACCATCTTTAAGCCAGGTGTGGTAGCACATGCCTTTAATCCTAGCACTCAGGGGGCAGAGATGGGCAGATCTCTGTGAGTTCAAGGCCAGCCTGGTCTACAGAGTGAGTTCTCCCTATAGCTGTGGCTATAGGGAGACCCTGTCTAAAAAAAAAAAAAGTGTTTATTTATTATACTTATACTAAGCAAAGCACTACTTAACTCTTTCCCTGTGTACACTTCTTATCTGTTATGCTAATCTTGGGCCAACCCTTACCTCAATGTCAGTTATGTATAAAATAGCAAAGTCCCCTACCATATGACTGGTCTTAAAGCACTGCATAAGAGTGTTGTCTCGGGGCTGGAGAGATAGGCTAGCGGTTAAGAGCACCGACGCTCTTGCAGAGGACCCGGGTTCGATCCCCAGCACCCACATGGCGGCTAAGAACCATCTGTAACTCCAATTCCAGGAGAACTCCAGTTCCAGGGGAATCCGAGACCCTCTTCTGACCTCCGCGGCATTGCATGACACGGGTGCACAGACCTGCATGCAGACAATAGACATTCATACACATACAAAAATAAATAATAAAAAAAATTAAAAAAAAAGAGTGTTGTCTCATGTTGCATGGCACATGGCAGGCATGACTTAGTAATTAATTGCTAAGGGCTCTTCAAAATGTCTTATCTCATTGCTTTTCTACTATTGAGATCTTAAAAGCTCAATACTACTTTTCCAACCCAAGTTGAAGCTAAGTCTTTTAACATACTTTGGGTCATTGATATTTAAGTAAAACTCTGTACATACATATATGGTAAGTATTCTAGGAGAATTTTTTCTTCTCAGAACAGATATATCTCAAGACCTTGATGGTTTTGACCCTTTTCCAGTTTCCAATTTTGAATGTAGACACAATGATATTTAGCTCTGCAGTGGTCATCTGCACCCATAAAACAGTAAGTCTAAGGACAAAAAGTCAATAGCTGAAAATAGAAGATCGTGGGTAGTGGGAAAACTTAGTTAAGCATTCTACCAATGGGACCTCCCTGGCCACACCCATGGGGTGGGATATAGTGATGAAAAGGTTTAGGATTTGGCTTTGAGAATTGAGTCATGCTGGATATTTAACCAGACATCTTGAAATAAAATCTCTCTCTGCATTTGGACCTTAACATGCATCCACATGGTGTGCTTTCCTGTGCGTGTTTCCCACATGGTTTGTCCTGGGATTAAATGGGCCCTGCCACAAACCTCAGTAGGGTCACCACAGTGAGTCTGTGGGATTGGGGGATGGCTCAGTTTGTAAAGTGTAAAATGCTTCCATACAAGCACAGGGGACCTGAGTTCACATCTCCAACGTCCATGTAGGAAGCTGGATGTAGCAGGCAAGACGCCTGTAACACCAATGCTGTGGTGCTATTGGGGAAGAAGACAGATCCTGAAGATCATGACCAGTCAGCTAGGCAAGTTGATAAGCTCTGTGGTCAGTGGGAGGCCCTGTCTCAAAAAATATAGTGAAGAGTCATTGAAGAAGATGCTTGATATCAACCTCTGGCTTCCACTTGCATGTACACACATGTATGCTCGTCTGTACATATACATGCACACATATATGCACACCCACATGAACACGTATACATACACTAACACACACAAATGAAAGCTTGTAGTTATTGCAAATTTGAATCATCAGTGTCAGCATTGAGCTTTTAAGCCAGTGTCTAGGACCACCCACCTTTGGGTGCTTGCCATAGCAGAGAAAAAAAAAATGCTGAATGATTTAAGTCACTGTCAGATTTTCTGTTCACTGTACTGATTTTTTTCTCTCTCAGTGTCAGACAATCCTAAATAAGTTCTCTTTCAGAGAGTTGGGATGTAAACCACTGTGCAGAAGACAATGACTGAGAAGTAAGAAGAAAGAGAAAAACGGAGGCCATCACTCAAGCAGAGAAGGACGAAAACTGGGGCAGGAAGCAAAGATCCCTTGGGGAACAAGAACAAGACTTCTTAGAGGTCAGGCAGCTGCAGCAGTGGCAGTGGCTTGGGGACCGCTGTGTGCCCTCTACAATGCCCCCTGGGGACTAGCTTGTCAGTGATTTTCCTCTTCTGACTTTCCCATATATTTTTATAATATGCACTGTCTGTCACTAAAGGAGTATCTGATCTTTGCAAGTGTAAGAGCCCGCTGAACATAATTTTTTTATTCTGACAACCTAATGACAAATTATACACAGAATATCTTTTTTTTCCATGTCCCCCACCATATCCCCCTACCCCACCAGAGCTCATGCATTCTGCCAAACTTGCTTTTCATCTCTTTCTCAGTCTTTCTCAAAATTCTCCATGTGGAAGTTGACTGTTTTGAGCAGGAGTTCGACGTTTCAGTCGGTTCTTTGATGCAGTCCTTTCTGTTGTTGTTGTTTGAACATAATTTTTTATATCACATTCTGTATTTAATATGGTTATCTGAGAACATAACAGATTCCATGCATTCAGGAAACTTTGTTTTCAAAGCTATTTTTTTTGAAGCTTTGTGTATTTCATACAAAATTTCTAATCAATTTAGACCTGTGCCCCCTTCCTTGGCTCCCCACCCCACCAGAGCTCAGGCATTCTGCCAAACATGTTTTTCATCTTTTTCTCAGTTTCTTTTAACATTTTTGATGAAGAAGTTTACTGTTTCAAGCAGAAGTTCACCATTTCAGTCAGTTCTTTGACCCAGTCTTTTTCATTGTTGCTGTTCCTTCCAATTTGCATCACTCCAAAATATGCACATATGCATGCCACATGTATCATAGGTTTTAGCATCTTTGGCTTATGATTTTTTCTTTATTAGGCTGAAAGATGTCATGTTTGAAGGCTCCTCCTTGGCAAGCCCAAACAACCATCAGTTCTGCCCTTGTGCTCCACACTGGGGTTTTCCCTTCCCATGATCACCAAATGAGGTCCAGTAAGCGCCGTGTCCTGTCTTGATCCTCCTGTACTGGTCTCTGTGATACAGCCTGGGTAATCCAACAATGGCAGTCTATACTCTGAAGAGGCTGAAACCCCAGTTATAGTTCAGTCTACAAGCTAGATGTCTCAGCATTCCCCATCTGGCACTGAAGGTTTAGAGGATTCTTGGAGAGACATGAGTCTTCAGTCCATATTGGAAGGTTGAAAAGCTGTGTCGCATGTCTTTGAAGGATGGCAAAAGCAGTGGCAGCCACAGGGTAGGTGCACTTGCCAGTAAGACAGGCAAAACAACTGCGCTCTTTTTTTTTTTTAATTTTTTTTTTGTCTTTTTACTAAGATCTCAGGTTTTATACCTGAAGTACAATTTCTCAGGTCTTACTAATTATTTATTTTGGGTTATACTTTCCCTTTGGATGTTTAAGGCCACACAGCCCAGATTAACCAAGGTTTTTGTTTTTTCAAGGTCAATTGAGGATCTGGTCCTCAGAGGTCACTCAAGTTTTGGAGGGAGGGAGGGAGCCCTTGGCTCCTTTTGGCTTTTCATTTACCAGTTCCATCCACTTAAGGACAAAGTCAGGTCTTACTAGACCAGGCTTCCCTTTTTGAAGCAAGAGCAGACTTTCATCTTTATAGACTGGATGCTGGCTGAAGTCCCATTAGTGGATCTCCAAGACCTCCCTGCACAAGAAGACTGGTGACTCACATTTGCAGGACATTTCAAGAGATGCCCCCATGCATAGTCCCCTGGGACTTAGTTGACCTCTGAGGGCAAGGAACAAAGTTATCCCTTAAGACCCTTGGCCAAATTGGTATGGGCATTAAGTATGGTGGTTAAGCATCCAGAAAGGCTAAGTTACACCAGCCTGATACTTTTAGCTACTGTATAATATTTTAGAAGGGGCTTGGCTGGGCTGGAGAGATGGCTCAGCTGTTAAGAGCACTGACTGCTTTTGCAGAGGACCAGGGTTCAATTCCCAGTACCCACATGACAGCTAAGAACCATCTTGGGCCGGGCATGGTGGCCTATGCCTTTAATCCCAGCACGCGGGAAGCAGAGGCAGGCAGATCTCTGTGAGTTCAAGGGCAGTCTGGTCTACATAGCAAGCTCCAGGCCAGCTGGGACTAAAGGGAGACCCCGTCTCTGGAGCTACAGGGAGACCCTGTCTTGAAAAGACCAAAAAAGAGAAAAGGCTTGGACAAAAAAAGCTCAAGCAGCCTTGTATAAGAAATACTAAGAAGCAGTCCCATAAAATAAATACTGTGGTTAGACATAATGTCCTGACAAACTAGTTTTTTCCTCATTCTTTTGATCTTATATTACTCTAAAACATGCACACATACCCTCCACCCATATACCCCAAATTCCTAAGTCTGAAAATAAATGTTCTAGAACCTGATGAGGGATTCACAATATAAGAGCACAGTTATTTTCAGATCACGAGGAATATAACATTAACATTGCTCAGTTTGCCTTACAACTAGGTACTTGGCACTAGCATCCACAGATGAGGGATACCGTGCATTGTTTGTTTTCCTAGGACTGTGTTGCTTCACTTAACATAATCTTCTAGTTCTATCCATTTACCTGCAAAGTTCATGATGTCATCTTTCTTTACCGCTGCATAGAACTCCATTGTGTAGATGTACCACATTTTCTCTATCCACTCGTCAGTTGAGGGACACTTGGGTTGGTTCCAGCTCTTTGCTATTTTGAAGAGAGCTGTGCTTCAGGTGGTCCTGGGAAATCTCCTGATCTAAGCTCTGTGCACTCCTGAACATAATTTTAAGCCGTGTGTGGTCAGTCACAATAAATAATGGCTACCATGTGTATTGAGAAGGCATTCCTTGACATCATTCAAAACACAAGGCTGAAAAAAATGTTGCTAAAAGGAACTGAGTGACCTAAAGAAGTATGCAGGCTGTCCCTGGTGCCCCTCCACTTCCTGTTTCAGTGCATCTTCCCCTCTGGTCTATACTGCAGAAAGGGAACTCACCACTCTGGGACCCCATGCCCTGTCACTGCTTGCAGACACCCAGCATCCTCCTACTTTGAAAATAGTTAAAACTGTTCTGGTTTGTAAAACTTCAACTTAATGTTTCTCTCCACTCTGAACTTGTACCATCATTTAGGCAAATGGTTCCATGTTCTGTAAAAAGATGATTTTATGTAGGTTTTGGTCATGATGGATGAACAAATTGTTTATTCACATCAGTATCTGATAATCACATTGGGACTAGCATTTCAATATATGCTCTGACACTGTAATAGTTCTTAAATAGCAGAAGAATAAAATTCTGGTAATGGCATTGGGTGTTCTTAAAAGGAAAATAGAGATTAACATGTCTTGGGCAAAGGAGTCTTTAGAGCTCTATCCAATCATGATATGACAGCCCACATTTCAAAAGTGGGGTATACCTTATGCTAGTTAGAGTAACGACTTGGCGACTGGGTTCAGCCAAGGGATATGTTTTGTTTAATCAGCAGGGAGAATGTTATCTCTGTTGATATTAAGGGAGGCATGCATTCCTGCCAAGATTTTAATTTTTTAATTTTTAAATATTAAAAAAAATATTATTTTTAGTTTATGTGTATGAGTGTATTGCTTGCATGTATGTAAGTGCACCTGTGTTGTGAAATGCCCATGGAGGTCAGAAGATGTCAGATCTCTTGGAACTGGAATTATGGACAGTTGTTAGCTGGCATGTAGGTGCCGGGTACCAAACCTGGGTCCTTTGCGAGAACAGCCAGTGCTTTTAACCACTGAGCCATCTCTCTAGCTCCCCTGCTAAGTTTTTAATTATCTGTTTATCATCTATCTATCTATCTATCTATCATCATCATCATCATCATCACCTTTCCATCCATCCTATATTGAATATATCAATACTGGTTTCTAGAGAAGGAAACTATTTGTAGCAAATAACATACCTACTGTCTTTTTTCCTTGTTTTTGCTTTTGTTTTGATACAAAGTCTCACCCTAAGTGCAGATAAGCTTCAAATGCCCAATCCTCTGCTTTAGCCCACTGGTGTTTTGATTACACATGTGTGCTAGCATACCTGGTTCTTCTTGTCCCAGATCTTACTCCTGATGCCACCCTGCACTATTGGTGTCTAGTGCAGGCAAAAATACCTTCCAAGGTCAGACTGGGTATTTATACCTGAGAAAAAAGGTACCCACTTTCTTTGAGACATAAGAAATCTTTTCTTCTCTTTCTTTTATTTTCTTTTTTACTTTTTTGGGGGTCTTTTTGAGACAGGGTCTCCCAGTGGCTCCAGCTGTCTTGGAACTCACTCTGTAGACCAAGCTGGCCTTTGAACTCACAGAGATCCTCCTGCCTCTGCCTCCCAAGTGCTAGGATTAAAGGCACGTGCCACCATGCCCAGCTTTTTCCCTTTCTATAAACAAATTATCCTTTGAAATAGAAAGGAGTTGTGCTTAGGAAAATAAATGAATTTCTCCACAGAAAAGTTAAGTCTAGAGCCGCTAGCTTTATACCCATGAGATGTCTCCACGGTTCTTAGGGTTAGCTCATCCTCCTTGACAGAAAAATACACATTCGGGGAGGAGATAAGTAATTTTAGAATTCTTTTTTTTTTTTTTTTTTTTTTTTTTTTTTTTGGTCTTTTTGAGACAGCATCAGCATCTCCCTTTAGTCCCAGCTGGCCTGGAACTCACTATGTAGACAAGGCTGGCCTTGAACTTACAGAGATCTGCCTGCCTCTGACTCCTGACTGCTGGGACTAAAGGTGTGCACCACCACAAACTGTTACCTTGTAGCCTTGTCCTTTTAGCTCAGGTCCCATGTCTCAGTAAACTTTCCTCAAAAACCCTCATTGTGCAGAAATAGATAAATATTTCTCTGTGCCTGTAATTCTGCAGCTGAGCTATGGTGTCACCATCTCAGTCATCTCAGTCATCTCTGGGCTTGTGTTACTTCCTTAGTTTTTATTTTAGGCATTTGCCACTGATTCAGGACATGCTACCCCAAAGTAGGGTACTTTGGCATCTAAGGAAACGGGAAGCAGGGACGACTCTCTGATTTCTTGCTTTTCACTCTTGAAGTAGGCTATGAAACAATTCTCTGACCTTCTTCGGAAGCCAGTTATAAGACTCTTGTTCCAGAAGTAGACTTTTGCCACCTGCAGTTAAAGAATAGCCTTGAATCTAAACACACAGGGACAAGAAGCAGAATCTGGACCAACGTTGCTAAGTCTCTGTCAGCTTAATGTTGGAGCACACTCTTGTTGTCCAGTCACTTCTCCATAACTAACCACTTCATCAAACAGCATAAAAATACCCAGGCTCACTTTTCCATGGGTCTTTCTTTCCTTATGAAGGTTCTTATGAGTTTAACGATGGACAAGAAAAAATATTACTTCTCTCTTGTAGCTTGGAGTTGATCCGAAAATGTGTATGCTCCAACACCTAGACCTCTAAGAGAGGATTAACATACTGTTTGTGTGAGTATATGCTTTATAATATAACTTTTGGACTGAAAATCAAATGACAATGAAAAGGTGATGTCTTGCTATTCCAAATTATATTGCAAGTAATTTTATCTGCATAATATTGACTCAAAAACAAAACTCTCATCTCAAAGGGGATTAAGAGGTAGTTTATTCTGAAACTAAATATAAGTGACCATGGCCCAGGGACACAGATTCAGATTACCCCAAATTTCATGTTCCAGAGTGGCAGTAGTTTCATGAAGTTTTTATCGTAAGAGAAAAAAGAACAGTCATAAATCAAGATACTTTTCCAATACATTGGTGGAAACATCAAGTAGGCAGATGCAGCAAAAGAGAGATATCAACTATAGGCTCAGATGCTATTTGATGGCATTCTTAGCCTTTTGATTGGTGGGAACTAGGGCTTTGTTAAGTTAATACATTCTTAAGTGTTTTTTTATTTGTTAGTCACAAGATGTTAAGTCTGAAAGAGAGGTGGGCAAGGAGTGGCTATTTAGGGCATAAATATGGCCTAAAAGAAATTATAAATAGGCTCTAGATGTGCAACATTCTAAACTCTCCACATTGAAGTGCTAATTAGTTGATCAGCCTTGCAGGAAATTCAGTCTAAGATGCAGAATTTTTCTGGGAACTTTCATTCACAATAGAGATTTATCACCTAGAAAAATATGTTAATTTGTTTATTTTGTCACAGAAATACTGCCTGTCAGTTAGAAGTGAACAAGACAGTCTTGACTTAAGTCAGTTAGACATTTTTTGAGACAGTAGAACATGTTGCCCAATAATGAAGCTCCTGAAAATGGATTGGACACCCCCCTTTTTGGTCATGTGACCTTGGGAAAAATTTAAGATCTCTGTGTAAAGTGAGTCCTGGGTAAGATCGTTATGAAGTTCAAATGAGATATTATAAGAAAATCATTCTTATGCCTGCACAGTAGGTAAAATAAATATTAGCTGTGTTTATTATTTTCAAGATTCCCACCTATTCCCACCAGTGTCTTAAAGAGAATTTAGTCTCATAAATACAGAGAGAGAGAGAGAGAGAGAGAGAGAGAGAGAGAGAGAAAGTGAAGGATGTGTTATAGCTTTATGAATCTTGTAGTAGGTTTGCAGCAACTCTGGTGAGATCAGAGTAGCTATCAATTCTACCCCAGTGGCTGGGGAGTGATCAGGAAATTCTTTGCAATAGAGAGACCTTTGAGCTTAATCTTGAAACCTGTATCCACTCACCTTGGTCTCCTAGCAACTGCCAAATATGGTAGAGAAGACAGAGACTTTTAAATTGTATGTATTTCCTTTAGAGTAATAAGAAACAAGTGTTGCTTGTAAAGTGTGCGTTCAGCTACTGCTAGTGACAAGAAGCCATTAGCTTGTGCTTTTCTTTTGTCTTTTTCAGCTCCTGCTCTGGCCCACCCAAGAAGTTCTGCCCTTCCACTTAATTTTATAATAATTCATTTCAGATTTAAATGCATTCATAGTTTGGCAGAAGACTGTTAAGAAGCATGTGTTTTTTTAAACCAAACTATAATAATCTGGGTATAGTGCAGACCTGTAGTCTTAGCTACTCACGACGTAGTGGTCTTTGTTCTTCCTGATGAGCTATAAGTAGCAGGCATCACTCATGGCTAACAAAACTCCTTTCAGTACACTTTGATTGCTCCTCAGGTTTTGCATGGCTAAGGTAGAATTAAACTAAATAAACAAACCTCCTTTCAGTGCATTTTGATTGCTCCTTAAGTTTTGCATGGCTAAGGTAGAATTAAACTAAATAAACGAATACTGTATTTCCCAGTCTTCCTTGTATCCTGGGTCTTGGCAAAGGATTCAGTTTCTTCATACATATGTGCAAGACTTAGTGGAAAGGAGCTGGCATGGGTTGCCATTTTTGCCGATTCAGGATAATGGCCCAGATTATGAAATCCCATTGGATTCTTCCTCTTCCACATAGGTCACTGTCACCCTCTCCCTAAAGGAGACAGCTGCATATGGGACCTCATGACCCAGCATCTTACTAACCAAAGTGGTAAGCTAACACTGCGGTAGATCTTCAGCTGGAAAAGTCAAAATGTTAAGGGTGGGGCTGGGGAGAAATGGGCTATAAAGTTGGTTTTTGAAGCAGATAAGGAAACTTTCAGACGGTGGGAAAACAACCTGTGGCAAGCAGCATCTGTTCTGTGAGTCCTCATCTCATGTACTACACAGTGGCAGTAGTGGAACGATGTGAGTGGCCCGATTCTGTTCTTTTGTTTGCTAGAGGTATTTATGATTCCAGAACCCCCTGTCGAATAGCTGATGAGCTGGAAGTGCTCCAATTCTGATGAGAAATGAGAGGGTAGATGAACTTGAACACACTAAAGTTTGAAAGATCAGGCACACTCGCTGTAGAGCACTCTGTAAAGGCTGGGGCTTGGTAAACACAGCAGTGCCAGAGTGAAACGCAGAGGCCACAGTGAGAGCAAGTCTAGGTGCAGACACACCACTCCCAGCAATGGGGCTTGTAGACCAGACCTCACAGAAGGATGCCGCAAGAAATTTGGTATAAGGAGCAAGGATTCTGTGGTTCATAGAAATCAACTTGCTTTCTCTGTGTTTCTCTTAGTCCTTCCCCTTCTTAGGGCTAACTTCCCTTGTGGTCACAAGGTGGATTGCAGAAACAACAGAGCCACGAGACTCCTCCTTCCACTGACGTCAAAAGAGAGGGAATTTTCCACAAATTTCAAACACTATCATTCCGAAGATGAGAACTGTGGGAAAGTAAAGGTTAGGATTGAATTATCATGATTGTCCCACTTAGTGTACAGACTGAGACCCTCCCCCCACCCCCCGCCCCAGGACCACACAGCAAGGCAGGCCTGTCACACAGGCCAACCAAAATGTTCAGAAGGGATTTTCCAGCTTTGTTAGGCTTGGTAAAAAGAAACTATTAACTAAGTTCATTACATTAATAAATTAATCTGTGATATATTAAGCATGATTGTCCAAGTCAGGGTTATCCAGAGCTCACTGTTATCATACTCGGCTAGCATGGGCAAAACTTTGGGTTCATTCCACAGCGCCACTAAAATAAATGTGTGTGGGCAAAGGAGGGAAGAAAAGGGAAGAGAGAGATGGTAAGGAATTGGCTGTTGTGATCATGGTGATGGCAAG
Source organism: Rhizomys pruinosus (assembly GCA_009823505.1). Classification (NCBI taxonomy): domain Eukaryota; kingdom Metazoa; phylum Chordata; class Mammalia; order Rodentia; family Spalacidae; genus Rhizomys; species Rhizomys pruinosus. The sequence goes on along the minus strand of VZQC01014736.1, from coordinate 5,138,994 downwards.
ATTGGTACAGCAGCAGGCTGGAAGAATAGAGGCTTGAGGTCAAGTCTAAAAGCAGCTAGTCTGGAGACCAGCTAACTGCTGAGAGCTGCAGTCCAAGTCTGATAGCTGTCTGTTGGCAGAATTCCTCCTGCTGTATTTCTGGAACACAGTTTTGGAGGACTTGTTTCTGAGTAAGCTGAGGAAGGAGCCAGTGCTGGCACGGTCAGGCTCCCAGAGGCAAGGTTGAAATCACGTGGTCAGACAATACTCAGTACATAATTGAACTTGTCCCCGTGGTTTGGGAGGTAAAATGTTCTGAAAAGGGCAAAGTAGAAGAAAATTGTTACACAATGTGTGGTTTTGACATTTATTCTAGATATGTTGCCTTGGGAAGATGAAAAGTCTGAGTCAGAAGAGATGAATTATTGAAGTTGAAGAAGGGCAGTAAGTTCTGTCTTGACCTTGCCTTGAAGAACATGGGCGCTTCATCCAACTGTGTGAGCACAAAGATGAACCCCAACCCTGAGGATAGTGTTGTTTGCGCTCAGCCTCAGAGGAAACAGACTCTGTGTTCCCTGCCCATTGTCTTAAGATAACCTTTTATTTAGCAGTTTTGTTATAAAATTGTTATGGTGATGATCATATTAAATTCTTTTATATTGATTTCAGGAATATAAGTAAAATTATGGAAATAATAATTTTTGGTTGATAGAAATGGATTTTTTTCTCTCTAAAAAAAAAACCGTTGATTTGAATGAAAGCCTAGAAGTTTAAAGAGCAAGGGCAAAGAGTTTCCTTTTTAGAAGGTGTTAAGTTCTAATCATTACTTCATTATCACTTCAAAAGATTTGTTTTTTACCTCTGCGGTTTGAAACGTCAATGTGGCCACAGTGAAGAAGAGGTAGGAGGATGGTGAACTCTGAGGGTGGTTTCTTTGGGGCCAAACACTCACTGTAAATATTGCCTTAGATCAAATTTACAGGAATAGACTCTTTACTAAGTGAAAGATTTCAGAATAAAAAGGAGATTGGGCACTACAGTGGTTAGTTTTATCAACTCTACATAATCTAGAATTGCCTGGGAAGAGTCTCAGTGAAGGACTGTGTAAATCAGGTATGCCTATGGGGATGTCTATGAGGGATTATCTCAGTTACACTGGTTGTAGTGGGAAGACCAGCCCACTGTGCAGAGCACCATTCCCTAAGCAGGAGATCTTGAACTGTTTAAAGAGTGGAGAAAATGAACTGAGCATATGCATGATGAACTAATTCATTTCTCTCTGCTCATATGGATGTGACGTGCCAGTTCTCTCTAGTTCCTGCTGCCCTGATGTTTCTGCTGTGATGGACTGTAATCTGTAACTGTGAGCTAAAATAACCTTTTTCTTCATAAGCTGCTTTTGTCAGAGTGCTTTTTATCTCATCAACAATGGAGAACAAAACTAAGACAAATTGGTACTGAGAAATGATGCTATTGCTGTGATAAACCTGATCATATGGCTTTTAGGGCTTTTGAAGTGTTTTGTGAAAGGAATGTGAAAAAGTTTGAAACTTTGGGCTCAGAAGGCCACTGAATGCTGGAAGTAGAGCTTAATGGGTTCTTTAAGTAGGAACTTGAAAGATGATGATGCAGAGAGAAACACAGATAGTAGACATCCAGGTCCCGAGGTTTCGTAGGGAAAGAAGTATTCTATCAGGAACTGTGAAGGAGCCATTCATGTGATATTTTGGTCAAGTATCTGGTTTCATTCTGCCAATGTCTTGAGAACTTGATTGTTGAATTTAAATATAATGGACTGATTTGTTTGGCAGAGGGCATTTCAGGGTAGAATGGTATTCTGGCTGATGCTGAAGAAGCAGCTGTAATTGTTAGATCAGCACCTTTGTCTCCTGTGCTGGACTTGGAAAACAGGAAAGTGTTTCCTTGGGGTCAACATACAGAAGCTGATACAGCTGTGGTGCAAGGGGACAGACTACATCTGGAGCTGGCAGCAGAACTTGGCAGTATAAAAAGTGTCATATACATAGTAGCAATTTTGAAGGCAAACTGAGTATTTTTTTCTTTTTTGAGCAAATATAATACCTGATGCTACTATAGAAAAAAGCACATTAAAACATACATCAAATTGCTATGTAATTTAGGAATGTAAAGTAATATTTCTTTTTACCTCCATGCATTAAAAGAAACAAAATTGAAGGAGTCATGGAGAGCAGTTGAGGCCTGGTATCATGTGGCAGAGTTGGTATCTCAGTAGAGAGGACCTGAAAGACCATTGTGTGAAACTGTGAAGGTAGAGACTCATTTGAAAATGGAGACCCCAAGATACCAGAGATGCGAAGACTGTGTGACATCCACCCAGGAGAATTGTAGGCATGAAGTATAGCTGGACTAATGGAGGATCTGTGTGTGAAGTATAGCTGGACTAATGGAGGATCTGTGTGTGAAGTATAGCTGGACTAATGAGGATCTGTGTGTGAAGTATAGCTGGAGGGGTGGAGCTACCAAAGCCCTTTGGAGCCCAGACAAATTCATCACAGAGCCCAGCTCCAGACATGTACCTGGAGGATTTAGTGTTTTCCTGGCTGGATTTTGGTTTTATTTTGCTGTGATTATTTCTTTTCTTTTTTTTTTTTTCTTAATTTTTTCTTAAACTTTTTTTGCATTTCATACATTTCTTAATCAAATTTAGGCCCATTTCCCCTTCCATGCTCCCCATGCCACACCAGAGCTCATCCATTCTGCCATACATGTCTTGCATCTTTTTCTCAGTCTTTTGAAATTTTTTCAATGCAGAAGTTCACTGTTTTGGGGAGAAGTTTACCATTTCAGTCAGTTCTTTGAACAAGTCTTTTTGTTGTTGTTGTTGTTGTTCCCTTTAATTTTTATATTGCTCCAAAATACACATATATACCAAAATTACAACATATGAAAATAAACTGTAGGTTAATTCCAAAACATGATTAGGGATTCACCTTTTAACAGTAGAGTTGCATGCAGGTAAAAGAAATATTACTTTACATTCCTAAATTTCATAGCAATTTGACGTATGTTTTAATGTGCTTTTTTCTATAGTAGCATCAGGTATTATATTTGCTAAAAAAGAAAAAATACTCAGCTTGCCTTACAAATAAGGATTTGATGCCAGGATCCACAAATGAGAAACACCATACGTCGTTTGTTTTTCTGGGACCGTTACTTCACTTGGCATAATGGTTTCTAGTTCCATCCATTTACCTACAAATTTCATGTTGTCTTTCTTTATTGGTGCATAGAATTCCACTGTGTAGATGTACCACATTTTCTTTATGTATTCTATTGCCATTATATGTTGGAAGCATATAACTTGTTTTTCTTATTTTACAGGGATTTCCAAGAAATTTGGGACTATATCAGAGTGGAGGGAGTGGACTGCGTGCAGCATGCGTGAATGGATTCACTGCACTCTGGTCCTGACTATGGATGTAATATTCTCTCAGGCTCCTGCCATGGTGCTTTCCCTGCTGTAATGGACTGTAACCTGAAATTATGAGCTAAAATAAGTGCTGCCTCTCCTAAATTACTTTTGTCAGGGGATTTTATCATAGTACCCGGAAAAGAAAACTAATACAGAAATATAACCTTTTTTAAAGGAAAAGATTTGGATTTAAAAATCAGTAAACCCTATCAGGTCTGTTTTTCTGTTTCTAGTCGCATTGTTAAAGGTATAAATATATGGTTTTCATTTTTGTTCACAAGTCAATTTCAGCTACATATAGAGAATGACACCTGCCACAGCCTGATTTAAAACTGGAAATTTGTCCAGCCCTGGGGCTTCGGTCTAGGACCTGTATCTAATACTTATGTTACTAGAGTTGTACCTGAGGTCAGAGCCTGGGCACTGGCAGCCCTCACAAGTGAGGCTTAGTCACACTTTCAGTATAAACCAATCAAAGAAGCAAAGGCAGAGGAAAAAAGTTATTCTATGTGGCCAATTTGGAAAAAGCAAGAAGGTCCAGTGACTGCGCAAGTCTATCTTTGGGGCCCTGATGTGAGGTTTAAGAAAACAAGTTCCTCCTCTAACTGGCACAATGTCTTTTCCTTCTCCTATCATGAGCTTCCTGGGTAAATTCCAACTCCCTGAGTGCATTGTTTCATTAGTTTAATAAACAAATGGATGAGCGCAAGAGTCACTTTAGAATATCTTCATTCTTGCCAAGTTGGTTGCACTTCTACTAATCTTTACATTGCAGTTGCCCTGAGGCCTGGCCTGTCTCTCAGTACTTTCTTCTGATACAACAAATATAACAAGAGTCCATCACTGTGCTTAGTAGTTTGAGAAGCTCTTGTAAGCAGTGTGTCATTAGAGTCTCACAATGGCAGATTATAGGTTGAGCTCATGTTGATTAGCAGTGGAGTGTGGTTACTGAAAAGCAGACCAACTCGGAGAAGGTTCCACATTCCCAAGCCAGGCGTTGGACCCTAGCCTGTACACCCTTGATCACCTGTGACTCAAAAGGTTTCTGATCTTGTACATTTCTGGCTAATGTCATTCCTCAGAAAAATTCCCTTGGCTTGGACTGCTGGGAGAAAGATTTTCTTTCAAAGCTTCTGGTCTGTTTTCTATCAGGGACACTTTGTACTGTGGGAAGAGGAAAGCATCCAGTTGCGCTGAATAGATGAGTCACTGTTTCAAGACCGAGGAGGAAGCAAAGATTTGTATTTGGGGACTTTTCAGGAGATGGCCGTGTCTTGATGTCAAAAACAAACAAGTAGACAGGAAAGCAGATTTAAGGTTGCCTCTTCTCCCTTTTGGTGTATATTCTTCCTACTACAATGTTGATTTCTTAATATTTCTTCTAATTTTAACATCTTTTGTTAAAGATAGTGTGGCAATTACCCAGTGGTGATGTTTGATTCATGTATATATTGATCACTACTCACTATATACATGAATCAAACATCACTAGGGAGTAGGTTAGTAAGCAAAGTGCTTGTTGCTCAAATGCAAGGACTTGAGTTTGGATTTTCCGGCACACAGGTCAAAAGCTGGCAGTGCTGGGGAGATGGAGACAGGAGGGTTTCTAGGGATCACTGGATAGCCAGTCTAGCTAATCAGTGAGCTCCAGGTTCAGTGAGGGACCCTGTGTCAAAAAAGTAATGTAGAAGGCTGTGTGTGGTCATGACCACTTTTAATCCTGACACTCAGGATGCAGAGGCAGGCAGATTTCTGTGAGATGGAGGCTAGCCTGGCCTATATAGCAAGTTCCAGGGCAGCTGGGGCTACAGATAAACATTGTCTCAAAAAACAAAACAAAACAAGAAGTGATTGAGGAAAACACCTCTGGTCTCCAAAGGTATACGCTCACCCATACATGGCACATGCACAAAGACACTGTCCCTCACAGATACCCAAATACTCATTGCTAAGCATTCTGCTTCCTAGAATTGCAATTTGCTTTTGTTACCATGGCTCTCACTGACTGCCTCTGCATGAGGAACTGGTCTTTGTGCATCAGAGTTTGTATTTTCTATTTTATTTTATTTTTTTAATTTTATTTATTTCTGTATGTGTATGAATGTACTGTCTGCATGCAAGTTTGTGCACCCATGTCGTGCAATGCCTCGGAGGTCAGAAGAGGGTGTCGGATTCCCCTGGAACTGGAGTTCTCCTGGAATTGGAGTTTCAGGCCGTTCTCAGCCACCATGTGGGTGCTGGGGATCGAACCCGGGTCCTCTGTAAGAGCGGTCAGTGCTCTTAACCGCTAGGCCATCTCTCCAGCCCCAGAGTTTGTATTTTCAAGAATCCTTTCCATGGGGGCTGGAGAGATGGCTTAGCGGTTAAGAGCAGAGGACCGGGGATCGATTCCCAGCACCCACATGGTGGCTAAGAACCATCTTTAAGCCAGGCATGGTGGTGCATGCCTTTAATCCTAGCACTCAGGAGGCAGATGCAGGTAAATCTCTGTGAGCTCAAGGCCAGCCTGATCTACAGAGTGAGTTCCAGGCCAGCTGGGGCTGTAGGGAAACCCTGTCTCAAAAAAAAAAAAAAAAAAAAGAATCCTTTCCTGTAAGACATCCATCCAGGAAAGAATGGAAGTGGGCGAACCCCACTGATGCCTATCATGCTTCCCTCCTTTTCTATTTGTCATTCTTATTCCCCTCTTCTCCACCCATTTGCAAGAAAAAGTTGTGAAAGGTATCCACACCTCCAAAGGAGGAAATGGTAATGCCTTTTCTCAGCAGTAGAAACAAGTAAATGAGTCATGTTTTATACTTGAATTCTTTTTTGGCATAGATAAGTTCACTAAACATTTTGTTGTCAACGTATATGCTTACATATCTGTGAGATTCTGGAAGGCTAGTTTGTATTAAATTCTGAATTCCATTTGTGTGGAGATTGCCCAGTGGTTAAGAGCACTGGCTGCTCGGGCTGGAGAGATGGCCTAGCGGTTAAGAGCGCGAACTGCTCTTGCAGAGGACCCAGGTTTGATTCCCAGCATCCACATGGTGGCTGAGAACCGCCTTTAACTCCAGTTCCAGGGGAATCTGACACCCTCTTCTGACCTCCTCAGCATTGCAACAACACAGTTGTGCAACCTACATGCAGACATTACATTCATACACATAAAAAAATAAAAATAAAAAAAAGAGCACTGGTTGCTCTTGCAGAGGACCTGAGTATGATCCCAGCACCCACATGAAGGCTAACAACCATCTGTAACTCCAGTTCCAGGATTATCTGATGTTGTCTTCTTACCTCCGTTGGGCATTGTGTGACATGTGTGCACCTACCTACCTGCAGGCAATACACTCACACAAATAAAATAAAATAAAAATAATATATTAAAATATTTTTTCAAGGCTAAACATAAAGTTGTAATTTAAATTAACTGAAATATATATCCATATGAAACTGAACTACAAATGGTTACAGTTCATAACAGGCAAAAAGTGAAAATAGCCTGTTGACCCCCAAACACAACTCTCAGCTCAGAGGATAAAAGGTAGTTTATTATAGAGCCAAATGTAAGTGACTGTGGCCTAGAAACATAGATTTAGCTTACCTCAAATTCTGTGTTCCAATGTGGAATCAGTTTCTTGGAGTTTTATAGTAACAGAACAAAGAAAGTTATAAACAAAGGCATTTTCCAAATATGCTGGTGGAAACATCTGGTTGGCTGTTACAGCAAAGGGCGAAGCCTTATCTCTAGGCCTCTGGTGCGGTCTGACCACATTCTTAGCCTTTTGGTTGGTGAAAGCTAGCGTTCTGTTATGCTAATAAATCCTAAAGAGTTTTAAACTGTTAGTCACAGAATCTTAGGTGTGGAGGTTTGTCACAGAATCAAGGAGTGGCTAGTTAGGAGACCAAAAATGGCTCAAGATGAATTATATACAATTACACTCTACACCTGCAACATTACAAACTTGCCACAGTCATTGAAGTTGAATCCATTAATTAGCCTTGTAGGAGGTTCAGCTGAAGATTCAGGTTTTTTTTTTCTGGGAAATTTCATTCATAAACCCAATATTGGTCAACTAATGAATGCTTGAACAACGATCTAAATAATGGAATTTATCCACAGGAAGGAATGATGTGTTGACATGATTGATAATGTGGAGAAACTTGGAAACACACTAAGGAAAAGGATCATAGATTACACAATTCCGTTTGTTTAAAATGTCCAGAGCAGGCAAGTCCTATCAAGACAGAAAGGAGGTCTGTGGCCTCCTATGCTGTGGGGATATTGTGGGAAGGAGTATAGAAAGAAGTGCAGATAAGTTCTGGTTTCCTTTTCAGAATAATGAAAATCTTCTAATACTTATTATGCTTCAGCTCTGTGAATATTCTATAAACCACAAATAGCACTTTGAATGGAGAATTGTACAAGATATCTCACTAAGAAATTTAGATGAGATGTTATTTTCTCTATTATTTCTTTTTTATACTTTTATTGATGTTTTGTGAATTTCATACATCATTTTTTTAGTCCAATTTAAACATCTTCCCCTTTCCCTGTCCCCCACCCCACCATAGTTCATGCACTCTGCCACACATGCCCTGCATCTTTCTCTCAGTCTTTTTAAAGTTTTTCTCTGCAGAGGTTTATTGTTTGGGGTTAGAATTTAACTGTATGAGTCAGTTCTTTGACTCAGTCCTTATGTTGTTGTTCCCTCCCATTTGCTCCAAAATATGCCTATATAAATGTCACATATATACCAAAATTATGACCTCTGAAAATAAACTGTATCCGCCGGGTGTGGTGGTGCACGCCTTTAATCCTAGCACTTGGGAGGCAGAGGCAGGCGGATCTTTGTGAGTTCAAGGCCAGCCTGGTCTACGGAGTGAGCTCTAGGACAGCTGGGGCTACAGGGAGACCTTGTCTCGAAAAGACCAAAAAAAAGAAAATAAACTGTATGTTAATTCCAAAATATGTTTAGGAACTTACATTTTTCCCTTTAATTTTATATTACTCTAAAATATGAATACATACCTTCCACCCATATACAGTAATTACAATGTCTGAAAATAAGTGGTAAGTTAATTCTAGGGCCCGTTAAGAGATTCACATTATAACAGCACAGTTGCTTTCAGATAAAAAGAAAGATAACAATAACGTTGCTCAGCTTGCCTTTCAACTGGGGGATTTGGTGCTAGCATCCACAAATGAGGGAAAGCATTCCCTGTTCTGTTTGTTTTTTGGTTTTGTTTTGTTTTGTTTTTTGATTGTGTTACTTCACTTAGCATAATGGCTTCGAGTTCCATCCATTTACCTACAACGTTCATGATGTCATCTTTCTTTACCACTGCATAGAACTCCATTGTGTAGATGTACCACATTTTCTCTATCCACTCAGTAGGTTGAGGGGCACTTTGGTTGGTTCCAGCTCCTTGCTATTGTGTGAATAGCTTCCTGCTGGTCAGTTCCACTATGTTGGCTGTGCAGCCTAGAATCAGTAACACTGCATCCACTGGATGTCTGCACCACAGCTCCACCAGCTTGGGGGGCGGAGGTTGCTCCTGAGCATCCGCTGATGGCTGGGTGGCTCTGCCCACGCCAATCACAAAGGAGGGTGTGGTGTTCCGCCTGGGTCCTGAGACCCAGGCCACTGGTACTGGCTTCCCAAGGGCCAGCCTCCTGAGCTAAAAATAATTTTTAATGAAACATTTACTCTACAATGAGATACTCTCTCCAGTCTTGAGAAGTTCTAATACCACTCTTGTTTATTGATATTTAGAGGGCTAACATATTTTATTTTATTTATTTATTATTTATTTATTTATTTATTTATTTATTTTTGTCTTTTTTTTTTTTATTTAATTTTTATTGATGGTTTGTGCATTTTATACATCATTTTCCAATTCA
>VZQC01014736.1:5096587-5121843 GCA_009823505.1 Rhizomys pruinosus | reverse complement strand
GCGCCCGCGTCCCGCCCTCCAGGCCCCAGCTCCCAAGCTACTCGCCCAGGTGGCTTCTGGGTATCCTGCCCAAAGGCGCAGCTGCCCTGGCCGCCGGACTCTCCGGACCCTCTGGCCCAGCGCCCGGGTCCCGCCCTCAAGGCCCCAGCTCCCCTATTTTTGTCTTTTTGAGACAGGGTCTCCCTGTAGCCCCAGCTGTCCTGGAACTCACTCTGTAGACCAGGCTGGCCTTGAACTCACAAAGATCCACCTGCCTCTGCCTCCCAAGTGCTAGGATTAAAGGCATGCGCCACAATGCCCGGCTGAAGGCTAACATATTTTAATGTATACTTTTTTCTTTTCTTTTTTTTTTTTTGAGACCAGCTGTAGCCCCAGCTGGTCTGCTGGCCTGGAACTCACTATGTAAACCAGGCTAGCCTTGAATTCACAGAAATCTACCTGCCTTTGCCTCCCCAGTGCTGGGAAAGCCTGTACCACCATGTCCAGCAAATTATTCATTGTTACAGTTATTCTTTAGATTTACTAATGAGGCATCCCCCATATCTTACTGCCTGGGGCCATGCAAAGCCCACTTTTGTACTTTAACAATACAGTAAATGTTGGGCACAAACACACTGGTAATTTAGAGGCAATTCTCTTTAATAGTTTAATTCTTGTTACTTGAAATCATTAATGTTTACCTTGTTAAATCTATACTGAGAGGCTTGAATAGATGTTTTAATTTACTGGTGTTGAGCTTCTAACTTACACTATTTGGGTAGCAAACTCTAGTTATATGTAAAAATATACTTTCATTATGCTGTTGTAGGCTTCCAATTAATTATATGATGTAATTATATAGTGTATTTTCTTCTTCAGTTTTATGCCTGTTATCAAAGCTAGAGAGGCACATAATATTAATAGTCTTTTTTTTTTTGCATTTTTCAAAATTGGAAAAAAGGACTATATGATCCAGAAACCCAAGACACAGCCCTTACTCCCTACTCACAAATTATTTAAAAAAATCTAAAATGAAATATTAATAAATTTGAAATCAAATATTTAAGAAGTAAATTCTGGAACTTGTATATGGGATGGACTCTATTTTAATCCCAGAATTTATGTCCTTAAGAATCTTATGAAATGTCAAACCTAAATCCACAGACTTCCTTCCTCCTTTATTCTTTTTTTTTCCTTTCCTTTTCTCTTCCTTTCTATTAATAATTCTTATTATGTGTCATTTACTAAGGATACTAAGGACAGGATGTGGATAAAAAAGTTGCCCTTATGAACTTTATTTCTAAAATCAGGTTTATTCACAAATTACATAAAGTCATGGCTTCTGAGCGTTCATATATTTTTATGACTTTGACAACTTAGTCATGGAATCACCACGGCAATAGAGTTGCAGTGTGTTTGCATCAGGGCCAAAGTTCCCTAGCTTTCCTCCTGGAGTTCAGGCTCCACCCTCCTCCACCTGCTGGTGACCTCTGATCCATTTTCTGATGCTTTAGTCTTTTCCTTTTTATGTAAATGGAATAGTTGAATCTGTGGCCTTTTGCCAGGATTTCCGCTTAGAATGTTGTTTTTGAAACTCCTGTTAATGTTTTACACACCAGGAGTCTGCTTTTATCTTTTTTCTGTTTATTTTTCTTTTCTTTTTTTGTTTTTGAGACAGGGTCTCCCTCCTGCCACAGATGTCGGGAACTCACTATGTAGTGAGTTCTCACAGAGCTCTACCTGCCTCTGCCTCCCAAGTGCTTGCTGGGACTAAAGGTGTGTGCCACCACACCAGGAAATCCTTTTTTTTTTTTTAACCTAAGAGGAAAATTCTGCTCCTCTTCACCATCTGCACCATTTGGTGGTCATTTAGATTGGTTCCAGTTTGAGGGGATTATGAATAAAGTTATTCTAAAAATTTATCTGTAGTGTGGCTCTTTTTGTGATGGGGGGATAGATTTGAGTCATGTTGGGATAAACACAAGAGTGGAACCACTGAGTTCTGTATGAAATGGTTGTTTGATTTTCTAAGAGGCTTTCCAAATTGATGATCATTTTGCATTCCTATAGCAGTAGATGAGAGCTCCAATTGTTCTGGATTCTTGCCAGCATTTGGTACTGTCACTCTTAAATAATTTTCATTTAACCATTTTAATAGACGCATAAGCTCATATTTTCTTGGGAAGCTTCAGTCCCTTGTCCCTCTTTTTTTAAATTAATTTTATTTATTTCTGTATGTGTATGAATGTACTGTCTGCATGCAAGTTTGTGCACCCGTGTCGTGCAATGCCGCGGAGGTCAGAAGAGGGTCTCGGATTCCCCTGGAACTGGAGTTCTCCTGGAATTGGAGTTTCAGATCAAGATGGTTTTGGCCCATCCAATGTGGGTGTGCTAAGCTGGGGGGAAGAGAGCCTGTCTCACGGAGTGCCTCCTGAAAGAGCGGGTTCAGCGCTCTTAACCGCTGGCCCCATCTCTCCAGCACCCCCCTTGTCCCTCTTAATAAGTGTATTGTTTTTCCCTTTCTTCTGTTCTGTTTAGATTAACAGAGACCAGGTTGGTCTGTCAAGTTATGATGAATTATTCTGATCTTGGTTATGTTTGAGGACTCCTCTCTAAACAAAACCTACTGTGGACAAGCACAAGGGGTCATGTGGTACGCCACAAAGAGCACCAGGACTGTGCTCGGTTGAGTTGTATTTAGTGGCTTTTTCTTGTTGACTATGACAGATGGTAGACCCAGAAACAAACTTTAGGTAAAGAAGGATTTCTTTTGTTTTTGTAGTTTAAAGAGAAATAATCTCACACAGCAGGGAAGGTGTAGCAGGGGAGCATGAGGCCACGGCTACATTGTCCTCCAGAAGTACACAGATAGCCCTGTCTGGGTTGAGTTTTAACTCTATAGCCCTGGCCCTGTGATCCTACATGTGCTGGCCAGGGCCCAGGTCCAAAAAGTTGCAGAACCTCCCCAGACAACTCCACCAGCTGGAGGCCAACTGTTTAGTATATGAGCTTGTGGGGAACACTTCACTTTGAACCACATCAGTGAGGAGATGGATGAGAGAACTTCTCATTAACACTTGGATAAAACCCAACATGTCTGGGAAGTCATCAAGAAAACCTTTGGCCCATGACAAATCAGGAGCAAAGAAGAGAGGCTCAGATAGCCCTAAGGCAGCAGAGGCCTGATCTGGTAAAGAATGGACATGACACAACTTTTAAAAAAATTAAAGGAGGATGGCTATGACAAAAGACTTATTTAAATTAATAGCTGAATATTGGCATTAGAGTAAATAAAGAGTGGACATAATTCAAGTTTCACATTTTGATGATAAGGAGAAGGACCCCAGTATTATAGTGACACATGCAAAACAATCTCCATCCTGCTGCATGGTGCCATCTTTCCTGTCTCAGCCACCACTGGGAAGGAGCAGCCATGGCTCTGAGCTACCCCATGGCATGGGGCTCAACAAGGGCCACAGGTGACGAAGAACGTGAGCAAGCGCCAGGCCCAAAGGCAGCGCAGGTGCCTCACCAAGCACTCCGTTTGTGTGGGACATGATCAGGGAGGTGCGGGGCTTTGCGCCCGTGTAAAAGGAGCACCATGGAACTGCTCAAGGTGCACCAAGGAACAAGTGGGCAGTCAAGGTCATCAAGAAGAGGGTGGGGAAATCTCTCGCCAAGAGACCTGGAGCTGATGTCGCGCTGGCAGCCCTGAGAAAAAGCCGCTACAGAGACTCGAGCCAAGAGTCAGCCGTAATCTTTTGAACGAAACCCAACCACAAACAAAAAAATGCGCACTATAGATCGATGTCAGCCCAATTCCTTCCAGATAATGTTTTTTCTTGAGTGAACAGACAGATCTGCACCATCACAACACACCAAAACATAGAGCTCCCTTTCTGAATCTAAGCCAATCCGGGTGTCTTCAATACTCCATTCAACACCAACTAGAGCTCTTCTCTGAACTAGACCCCATTATCGTTGATTATTACTTTACTGACTTCCTTGGTGGCTCCTATTCATCTCCCATAATCTGTGTCTATTACTCTATGCAACAACTTGTTACCATTCTCAATATTTGTTATATCTACCTACTCAATAATTTCATTTGAATGCCTACAAAAGCAGCTCAGCCCAACCATCTCAAAAAACCAAAAACTCCTGATTTCTAGAACTCCAGGTTTTGCTTCCTGTGGTTCTCTTCACTCTCCAGATACTGAAGGTTATCCTAAACTCTTTCTTTGTCTCATATGCTATATGGTTTTTACTTAAACACACACACACACACACCACTGAAGGACTCTTTTCCTTCACTACTGCAGTGATGGATTGACTCACCTGTGGTCCCTCTGACCATTTTCAGTTTCATCCTCTTAGGTCTAGTCTACAGGCAGAAGGCAGAGGGACTTAAAATAGATACTTTGATTCCATTATTAAAACTATTCAATGGGCAGGGTGTGGTGGCCCAAAGTCTTTAAGTCCATAGCACAGAGGCAGAAGCAGGTGTCTTGTGTATCCAAGGCCGGTCTAGCAACTGAGTTCCTGGCAGCTGGGGCTACAGGGAGAGCTGGTTCACAAAAGACCAAGAACAGAGAAAACAACAACAACAAAATACACCATGGGATGTTACGGACAGACTACCGGGAGACCTGTCTCATCAGAGTTCCTGAATAATGTTTGGATTTATATACACCTGCCGTTGCGGCTACATCCCGGAAGGAATCTTAGTATTTTATCTGATTGGTCAATACAGTGACTGAAGAGAATAGCTTTAAAATTGTGAACAAAATACTATCAGCAATTCCACTCATTCAGTTAAAGGTTTATGCTTGCATGGCATTGATCTGATTGCACTAATAGGGACCAGTTGCACCCTTACCCAGGAGAGATGGATTTTAGATGTTATACATCTATACTCTATATCTATATCTATATCTATATTATCTATATTAATGGACTTCTGGTTGCCCAGCATCACTAATTTCCTTTAGGCAAAAGAAGGTATTTTGAACACAAGTACTGTAAACTGCAGCAGTTGACCTGGCAACTAGCTGGCATCAACAAACAAAACTGTGGATCAGTATATAAGCATGGATACACTGTACAAAGGACAACAACATGATACTTGCACAAAGGGATAATTCACAGGGCAGAGTAGGAGATTTATATCTACTTAGAATGGTGTACACTGGAAAACATGGCGTATATTCTGAATTCCCCATTTAATACTTTTGGACAGTGTTAGCCATGGGTAAGTAAATCTGAAGAACAAAGCCAAAGATAAGTGGAGAGTGGGCTTGGAGAGATGGCTAGTGGTTAAGAGTGCCGACTGCTCTTGCAGAGGACCCGGTTCGATCCCAGCCATCCATGGCGGCTGAGAACCCAACTTTAACTCCAGTTCCAGGGTCATACCACACCTCTTCTGACCTCCGCAGCTTTGCATGACACGGGTGCACAAACCTACATGCAGAACAGTACATTCATACACATACGAATAAAAATAAAATAAAATAATAAAAAAAAACTAAAATTCAGAATAAGTGGAGAACTACTATAATTTGTATTGTCTACTACAAAATAAAATGCAAGCTCCTTGCTACAAGTACTAATAAGCCATTTCATGGTGCTGAGCCTTAGGAAAGTACAGGGCTCTTGTAAGTATGGGGCTCTGTGACCTTGAATCTACAGCGGGCTCTGTTGACCTCTTGGGGGGGGGGTTGTCTTTCTCTCTCTTTCAATACTCAGTTATAAAAGACTTTTTTTTTTTCTTTTTGTGGTCATGGAGAATGTCTTATTCTGACACACAAGAGGTAGGGCCAAGAATCTCTAACAGCATGAGAAGTTTTGGGTCGTGGGGGCACACATTTCATAACAAAGAACAATGCCACCAGCTTCCATCAGAGATCAAGGAGCTGGGATCAGATAAGACAACTCATTCAATCATGAAGGTAGAAGGGTAATCTATTTACATGACAAACATTTAAAGACACATTTAAGACTGAAAGTGTGGCCAAGTCCGTTACAGAGCACATCTGTTAACCCTGCAGATCTTCACAGCGTGATCTTAACCACAGCTTTGGAAGTGCCACCACTTGCCACCTTCTTCACCCTGTTCAGTTTTCCCATTGCAATTCTTCCAGCATAATCTTCTGATAGCAAGCATATAACTTTGGCTTGGACTCGTGATCACACAGAGCATCCAGTCGTTCATTTCTGGAACTTGATCAGTCTTTCTCCAGGTGTATAAGCAAATCTTTCCACACTCTAATCTGACTGCAACCACATATCTTTGGGCTGCATTCATCACTGGGCAGACACTGACAGCGCTCACGGAACTGCCCACATCCAGGACTGAGGAGCAGGGACCGATGCTGTGCTCGATGAGGTCATGGCTGAAGTCACACCCCAGACCACCACCTTTTTGTCTCAACTCCCAGTGAAGTAAATACTTGTTATTGGGCATCCAGTCCAAGATCGATGATTCTACATGGTGCACAGAATGACTTTGTTGGTGAAGGCAAAAAGACTGAAAATCATGTCAAAACTCAGGTGAGATGGTATCCTGCCTTTTCCACGGCAACCAGTTTCGATCTCTGGACACAGCCAGTAAGAGCTTGTCCTTGGGTGAGAAGGCCATCTGTGTGACAGTCAGGGTGTGAAAACTAAATTCAGTACTTGTTTCCAGAAGTGGTGTTCCAAAGACTGGATGGACTGTCGTTTCTTTCTTAGCTGCCTTGCAGCAAGGCAACAGAGTCTTTGAACTGTAACAAACCACACAAAATATTTCATGCCAATGTCCATATAGTTTTTGAACTTCAGGCCACCAAAGTGTCCTATGAACGGTGATCCTCATGGGAGGTTCAGTAAGGCTGGAGTATTGACGGCGAACCTGGTGGTACTCAAAGAGCAGCGAACGGCTCATCTTCATCAGAGGCTGAGAGGGCACACGCATCTCCCTGAAATACGCTTTATATTGATTAGTCCCAAGGCAGGACAGTGGCTCCTTAGGAAGAATCCAGGTCTTTGCTGTGACTGGCCTTTTTCATCTATCCATATGGAGCAAAAAGGTAGTTTTCTGATGGATACCCAACAGTGAGGATGATAAATATCTCCTTCTGGATCCCACCATTAAGGCTTCGCTCCATTCGAAATGTCCTGAAATAACAATCTCTGGAGTCCACTCTCTTGGATTCGCTGCACTCTGCTTCCAAAGGTGCAGTGCACCGTGGAAAGGATGAGCCATGATCACGGAGCTGTCCTCGCTGAACTGGCAATTGTGAAACCCCAGGGTATTTCCACCTACTTCACCTACTCGAACCTGTTCTAACCAAACTCCTGACTCTTCATCTGGAGCCCAGAGAATCATGGTTTCATCCATGGAGGCAGACCACAATCTCATTGGCTTCTGCAGAACACCATTTTTGCAAAATGAAGATTGCCAATGAACTGCCTTTCACCCAGTTTTCAAGTCCAGCCAGCACAGTCTCCAGAGTGACTGCAAATGTCCCATTAAGACTTCTGTCCTATCAAGGCTGGTGTATCTTAGCCTCTTCTGGAATAACAACATCACACTTAATGCCATACCAATTTGGCTGAGGATCCTAAGGAGATAACTCTGTTCCTTGCCCTCAAGAGGTACAACTAAATCCCAGGGACACATGCAATGGAAAATCTTTAAAATTCCTGGCAAATGTGGAATCTAATTGAGGTGAGATTCTTGGGATCCTACTAATGGGATTCAGCCAATGTGTCCAGCTTAAGCAAAGAAGTCTGCTCAGCTTCAAAAAGAAGCCTGGCTAGAAAGACCTGACTTTGTCCTCCAAAGTGGATGGAAACCTGAGTAAATGAAAAGCTGAAACCAGGAGAAAGGTGCGCGACCCCCAAAAAAACAAAACCACAAGAACACTGAGGAGCCAGAGCCAGACTGAGCGCTATAGTTTTTCCCCCGTGGATTTTCAGTATATGAGGGAGGGGCGTCGTAGACTCCCTTAGCTGATGTTGACCTGAGGGCAGGTTCTCTAATAGAGGGGTCACAGTAGAGTAGTGCTGTCTGCCGCGACTACCATCTGCTTAGGCAGTGGGATGCTTTCGGAGTGACAGTGGCCATTCCTCTTATGTTATGCTCATTATGTTTTAGCGTCCCCTCCTATTGAATTGATACATCAGAATTTTGGACAGTAAATTTTTGCTCAAATTTTCCCATCTACTGAGTTCTCAATCAGCATCCCTTTATCTTAGGCTCTTCAGCATCATTTTTACCCTAGATTCCCATACGCCAATCTATGTTGAGTAGTTCACCCCAAGTAGTCCCAGCCTTCACCTTCTTAACTTCCTTCATCTTCTTATGTCTCATCTTTCATCATGAGTTCTAATCCTTAGAAGGATCTTTTTACATCTTAAACTGAAATCATGTTCTTCATGGTGCCCTATGTTCCCGAACAAGAGCCGACAGTCCTCTATCATTACCGCATAAGGTTCTGGTATGCAGAGACTATGTGATTGCGCGGTCTGTCCATAGACTGGCCACAGGTCCTCATTTTTGTACAATTTTTTAACCCTCTACTTTTTTCTTAAAGAAAAACATCTAGTATTTTGCCCTTTTATAATGGTAAGCAAGATCCTGCCTCAGGACCCTTGCACACATCCTAGTGCCTGGAGTATTTCTCATTGTCTTCAGGTCTTTTTCAAATGTCACTTTTAAAAAGAGCCCATCTCTGGGCTGGAAGAGATAGCCTAATACTGCGGTTTAAGAGTGCCGATTTGCTCTTGCAGAGGACCCCGGTTTCGACCCCAGCCACACTGCCCACAATGGCGGCTTAAAAACGTATTTTAACCTTTCACAGTTCGGGGAATCCGACCTCTCCTTGTTTCTGATTCTCCGTGGCATTTGCCAAGATCTGGGTGGCAGCAACCAAATTACCTAACAGCAGCAGTATAATTCATTACACATGGTGAAAAAATATATAAAAAATAAAAAAATAAAATGGTTAAAAAAGAGCCCATTCTCTATATATCATATGAATAGGTAACTCTTTTCACATCCTGCTTTCCTGGGAAGAAGTAATCATTTCATGGGGAGGGCTTTGGTTCATCTTTTTTTATTTTGGTTCTTCTTTGAATACAAATGAGGAGGCTTTTCCAGGATTTTTGAGCATAAGAAAGGCATGAAGAAGGCTGTGGTAAAATGGAAAAGTTTAGGAAGAAGCAGTTCAGCTCTGGGCATCTGAGTTTTGAGAAAATGTCATTAGCATCCAATGGCAATGTTGAACCATCAGTTGATATAACAATCTGTAGTTCTGAAGAAGAGGTCTGGATTTTTAAAACATAAATTTGGATGTCATTGGCATATAGATTATGCCCTTTCCCTGAGTTTCATCCCTCCAGTGAAAGCAGAGCTTTGGTAAAAGTAGAACACAGGAGTCTCAGAGAATTTGAAATATGAAAGGACCCAGACCGAGTGATGGGAAAGGGAGGAAGGCAGAAAGGATATGTTCTCAGTCTGTCTTCCCTCTAGAGGAGACCAGATGCTGCGGCTTTCAAGAAATCATTGAAGTACATTTTACTACAGTATGTTTGGGATTGGAACAGGCATGTTGAGCTTTGATAGCAGAAGGGCATTGACAATGGTGAATTTAAATTGAGGGACATTTTGGTCTCATAGTTTGTGGCTTGCTGAGTCTGAGTTTCAGGGTGGCCAGCAAGCCCAGTTGTGGAAGGGCCCTCTGCTTGGGAAATCGCATGTAGCTTGCTTACCTGCTATTGCTTACGCTAGTATCTCCTTTGTCTCTTCTTATGAAGAGTGTCGGCCCATATGGGAAAGCGGCCCGCCAACCAATGATTTCATTTCCAAAACAGTTTATTACCTCTTCATCTTCTTGAAACAGTTACATTAGGCATCGAGAACTTGCAGAGTTGATGAGTTTTTTTGGAGGACACACTCATCCATCAGATTCTTCAATGGATTAATTTCATTCTGCATACGCCCAAGTCTTAGCTCCACACAGTACCAACTCTAAAGCCTAAGGTCTTGTCCATATATAAAGTGAATATGAGTAAGATTCAAGGTACCATTTGTGCTAAGAAAAATTCTGGAGCCAGGAAAGATGGGATAGAATATGTACACATAGGCCTTTCATTTCTTCCTTTGGTTGTGTCAAAGAGGCTCACTGCCCATGTAAAATCCTCTGAGGCTTCCAGACTGTGAAAGCCTGATGGAGTCTGCTAAATCCAGGATGGAAGCCGCTGCATTGTAACAGAGAAGGGTCCACAGTGGACAAGGCCCAGGAACCTGTCACAGTAGACTGTGGGAAATTGTTTGGGACTATGCAGAACTTGGTTGCTGGGGTGGAAGGAGAGATAGGCTTCTTGGAAATGAGCTACCAATGAAGCCAACGGGGTATTGAATTTAGCATAACCGAGCCGAGGCCAGAACGGGAGAGAGCTTTTTCCTATTGGCGCCTATTCCTTGACTCAGTCTAAAAATGGTCCTGTGTCTGAAAGTATCTGGGGGCTGGAGAGATGGCCTATAAATCGGTTTTCAAGAGCAGCACTGCTTTTTGCAGAGGACCAGGTTCTATCCCTTAACGCAGCACCCACTGGCGGCCTGAGAACGTCCTTTTATTTACTCCAGTTCCAGGGGAATCTGACACACCCTCGTTTCTGACCTCCTCGCGGCATTGCAACGACAACAACAGGTGCACAAACCTACAGTTGACAGTATACATTCTTGTACACATGAAAATAATAAAAAATGTAAAAAGAAAAAAGTNATGTGTATGAATGTACTGTCTGCATGCAAGTTTGTGCACCCGTGTCGTGCAATGCCGCGGAGGTCAGAAGAGGGTCTCGGATTCCCCTGGAACTGGAGTTCTCCTGGAATTGGAGTTTCAGATGGTTCTTGGCCACCATGTGGGTGCTGGGGATCGAGCCTGGGTCCTCTGTAAGAGCGGTCAGCGCTCTTAACCGCTAGGCCATCTCTCCAGCACCCCCCCTTGTCCCTCTTAATAAGTGTATTGTTTTTCCCTTTCTTCTGTTTCTGTTTAGATTAACAGAGACCAGGTTGGTCTGTCAAGTTATGATGAATTATTCTGATCTTGGTTATGTTTGAGGACTCCTCTCTCTAAACAATACCTACTGTGGACAAGCACAAGGGGTCATGTGGTACGCCACAAAGAGCACCAGGACTGTGCTCGGT
Source organism: Rhizomys pruinosus (assembly GCA_009823505.1). NCBI lineage: Eukaryota > Metazoa > Chordata > Mammalia > Rodentia > Spalacidae > Rhizomys > Rhizomys pruinosus. Next base: position 5,110,670 of record VZQC01014736.1, on the reverse strand, counting down.
GAGTGTATTAGTGGCTTTTCTTTTGACTATGACAGATGGTAGACAGAAACAACTTTAGGTAAGAAGGATTTCTTTTGTTTTGTAGTTTAAGAGACATAATCTCACACAGCAGGGAAGGTGTAGCCAGGGGAGCATGAGGCACAGGCTACATTGTCTCTCCAGTCAGTACACAGATAGCCCTGTCTGGGTTGAGTTTTAACTCTATAGCCCTGGCCCTGTGATCCTACATGTGCTGGCCAGGGCCCAGGTCCAAAAAGTTGCAGAACCTCCCCAGACAACTCCACCAGCTGGAGGCCAACTGTTTAGTATATGAGCTTGTGGGGAACACTTCACTTTGAACCACATCAGTGAGGAGATGGATGAGAGAACTTCTCATTAACACTTGGATAAAACCCAACATGTCTGGGAAGTCATCAAGAAAACCTTTGGCCCATGACAAATCAGGAGCAAAGAAGAGAGGCTCAGATAGCCCTAAGGCAGCAGAGGCCTGATCTGGTAAAGAATGGACATGACACAACTTTTAAAAAATTAAAGGAGGATGGCTATGACAAAAGACTTATTTAAATTAATAGCTGAATATTGGCATTAGAGTAAATAAAGAGTGGACATAATTCAAGTTTCACATTTTGATGATAAGGAGAAGGACCCCAGTATTATAGTGACACATGCAAAACAATCTCCATCCTGCTGCATGGTGCCATCTTTCCTGTCTCAGCCACCACTGGGAAGGAGCAGCCATGGCTCTGAGCTACCCCTTGGCCATGGGGCTCAACAAGGACCACTAGGTGAGGAACGTGAGCAAGCCCAGGCCCAAAGGGCAGCGCAGGTGCCTCACCAAGCACTCCGTTTGTGTGGGACATGATCAGGGAGGTGCGGGGCTTTGCGCCCTGTAAGAGGAGCACCATGGAACTGCTCAAGGTGACCAAGGACAAGTGGGCAGTCAAGGTCATCAAGAAGAGGGTGGGGATACACATCTCCGCCAAGAAGCTGGAGCTGAGTGATGCGCTGGCAGCCCTGAGAAAAACTGCGACCAAGAAGGACTGAGCCCAGAGTCGTCCTCCTGTCCCCTCAATAAATTTTTTATGAAACGAAAACCAAACCAAACAAAAACAAAAACAAAACAAAAATGCCCATCTTACTAAATTCGATAGTCAGCCAATTCTTCAGCTGGTTTTGTCTTGACTAATCAGCAGTTCTGCCATTTCACAACACCAACAGAGCTCCCTTCTCTTGAACTTAGCACCCCATTTCGCTTGATTTTCATTCTGTTTTACTGACTTCCTTGGCTGGCTCTATTTCATCTCCCCCATATCTGTGTCTATTACTCTATGCGAACCTTGTTACCATTCTCATATTTGTATATCTACCTACTCAATAATTTCATTTGAATGCCTACAAAGCAGCTCAGCCTCAACATCTCAACAAAACCAAACTCCTGATTTCTAGAACTCCAGGTTTGCTTCCTGTGGTCTTCTTCACTCTTCCAGATACTGAAGGTTATCCTAAACTTCTTTCTTTGTCTCATATATGCTATATGGTTTTTACTTTAACACACACACACACACACACACTGTAAGGACTCTTTTCCTTCACTACTGCAGTGATGGATTGACTCACCTGTGGTCCCTCTGACCATTTTCAGTTTCATCCTCTTAGGTCTAGTCTACAGGCAGAAGGCAGAGGGACTTAAAATAGATACTTTGATTCCATTATTAAAACTATTCAATGGGCAGGGTGTGGTGGCCCAAGTCTTTAATCCTAGCACTCAAGAGGCAGAAGCAGGTGGATCTTGTGTGAGTTCAAGGCAGCCTGGTCTACAGACTGAGTTCCTGGCCAGCTGGGGCTACAGGGAGAGCCTGTCTCAAAAAGACCAAAACAAAAAACAACAACAACAAAATACCTATTCAATGAATTCCCATCTCATTCAGACTTAAAGTCTTTCTGATTGGCCAATGGCTAAATTGACTCCTTGGTATTGCTCTGACCAAGGACCAGTTGCACCCCTTACCCAGGAGAGATGGATTTTAAGACGATCTATACCTATATCTATATCTATATCTATATCTATATCTATATCTATTTATATAATGGCACTTCCTGGTTGCCAGCATCACTAATTTCCTTTAGGCAAAAGAAGAGTATTTTGAACACAAGTACTGTAATACTGCAGCAGTTGACCTGGCAACTAAGCTGGCATCTAACAAACAAAACTGTGGATAGTATATAAGCATGGATACACTGTACAAAGGGACAACAACATGATACATTGCACAAAGGGATAATTCACAGGGCAGAGTAGGAGATTTCATAACTCTACTTAGAATGGTGTACACTGGAAAACATGGCGTATATTTCTGAAAATTCCCATTTAATACTTTTGGACAGTGGTTAGCCATGGGTAAGTAAATCTGAAGAACAAAGCCAAAGATAAGTGGAGAGTGGGCTGGAGAGATGGCCTAGTGGTTAAGAGTGCCGACTGCTCTTGCAGAGGACCCGGGTTCGATCCCCAGCATCCACATGGCGGCTGAGAACCAACTTTAACTCCAGTTCCAGGGGAATCCAACACCCTCTTCTGACCTCCGCAGCATTGCATGACACGGGTGCACAAACCTACATGCAGACAGTACATTCATACACATACGAAAATAAATAAAATAAAATAATAAAAAAAACTACAAATTCAAAGATAAGTGGAGAACTACTATAATTTGTATTGTCTACTACAAAATAAAATGCAAGCTCCTTGCTACAAGTACTAATAAGCCATTTCATGGTGCTGAGCCTTAGGAAAGTACAGGGCTCTTGTAAGTATGGGGCTCTGTGACCTTGAATCTACAGCGGGCTCTGTTGACCTCTTGGGGGGGGGGTTGTCTTTCTCTCTCTTTCCATACTTCAGTTATAAAGACTTTTTTTTTCTTTTTTGTGGTCATGGAGAAATGTTCTTATTCTGCACACACAGAGGTAGGGCCAAGAATCTCTAACAGCATGAGAAGTTTTGGGTCTGTGGGCACACATTTCATAACAAAGAACAATGCCCACAGCTTTCATCAGATGATCAAGGAGCTGGGATCAGATAAGACAACTCATTCAATCATGAAGGTAGAAGGGTAATCTATTTACATGACAAACATTTAAAGACACATTTAAGACTGAAAGTGTGGCCAAGTCCGTTACAGAGCACATCTGTTAACCCTGCAGATCTTCACAGCGTGATCTTCACCACAGCTTTGGAAGTGCCACCACTTGCCACCTTCTTCACCCTGTTCAGTTTTCCCATTGCAATTCTTCCAGCATAATCTTCTGATAGCAAGCATATAACTTTGGCTTGGACTCGTGATCACACAGAGCATCCAGTCGTTCATTTCTGGAACTTGATCAGTCTTTCTCCAGGTGTATAAGCAAATCTTTCCACACTCTAATCTGACTGCAACCACATATCTTTGGGCTGCATTCATCACTGGGCAGACACTGACAGCGCTCACGGAACTGCCCACATCCAGGACTGAGGAGCAGGGACCGATGCTGTGCTCGATGAGGTCATGGCTGAAGTCACACCCCAGACCACCACCTTTTTGTCTCAACTCCCAGTGAAGAAATACTTGTTATTGGGCATCCAGTCACAAGATCAGATGATTCTACTGTGCACAGAAGTGACTTTGTTGGTGAAGGCAAAGAGACTGAAAATCATGTCAAACTCAGGTGAGATGGTATCCTGCCTTTTCCACGGCAACCAGTTTCGATCTCTGGACACAGCCAGTAAGAGCTTGTCCTTGGGTGAGAAGGCCATCTGTGTGACAGTCAGGGTGTGAGAAACTAAATTCCACACTTGTTTCCAGAAAGTGGTGTTCCAAAGGATGGTGGCTGTGTATTCTTTCTTAGCTGCCTTGCAAGCACAGGCAAACAGAGTCTTTGAACTGTAACAAACCACACAAAATATTTCATGCCATGTCCATATAGTTTTTGAACTTCAGGCCACAAAGTGTCCTATAGAAGGTGATCCTCAGTGGGAGGTTCAGTAAGGCTGGAGTATTGACAGGCAACCTGGTGGTACTCAAAAGCAGCAAACGGCTCATCTTCATCAGAAGGCTGAGAGGCCACATCTCCCTGAAAGACAGCTTTATTTGATAGTCCCAAGGCAGGGACAGTGGCTCCTTCAGGAAGATCCAGGTCTTGCTGTGACTGGCCTTTTCTCTTCCATGGAGCAAAAAGGTGAGTTTTCTGATGGATACCAACAGTGGTGATAAATTCTCCTTCTGGATCCCACATTAAGTCTTGGACTCCATCAACATGTCCTGAAATAACAATCTCTGGAGTCCACTCTCTTGGATTCGCTGCACTCTGCTTCCAAAGGTGCAGTGCACCGTGGAAAGGATGAGCCATGATCACGGAGCTGTCCTCGCTGAACTGGCAATTGTGAAACCCCAGGGTATTTCCACCTACTTCACCTACTCGAACCTGTTCTAACCAAACTCCTGACTCTTCATCTGGAGCCCAGAGAATCATGGTTTCATCCATGGAGGCAGACCACAATCTCATTGGCTTCTGCAGAACACCATTTTTGCAAAATGAAGATTGCCAATGAACTGCCTTTCACCCAGTTTTCAAGTCCAGCCAGCACAGTCTCCAGAGTGACTGCAAATGTCCCATTAAGACTTCTGTCCTATCAGGCTGGTGTATCTTAGCCTTTCTGGACACTTAACAACCATACTTAATGCCCATACCAATTTGGCTGAGGATCCTAAGGGATAACTTTGTTCCTTGCCCTCAGAGGACAACTAAATCCCAGGGGACTATGCATGGGAATATCTCTTAAAATGTCCTGCAAATGTGAATCTCCTATGCAGGGAGGTCTTGGAGATCCACTAATGGGAGCTCAGCCAGTGTCCAGTCTATAAAGAAGAAGGTCTGCTCATGCTTCAAAAAGAGAAGCCTGGTCTAGCAAGACCTGACTTTGTCCTCAAGTGGATGGAACTGGTAAATGAAAAGCTGAAAGGAGCAAGGTGCCCCCCCCCCAAAAAAAAACCCACAAGAAACCTGAGGACCAGAGCCTCAACTGACTGACCTTGAGAAAAAAAAACTTGGTTAATCTGGGCTAACAGTGTGGCCTTAAGCATCCAAGGAAAGTATAACCAGAAATAAATAATTAATAAGGCATGAGAAATTGTACTTCAGGTATAAAACTTGAGATCTTAGTAAAAAGACACAAAGGAGGAAAAAAGGCACTGTTGTTTTGCCTGTCTTCAATTCTTACTGGCAAGTGCAGCTACCTTGCTTCAACAACATGAGACACAGCTTTTCAACTTTCCCATATGGACTGAAGACTCGTGTCTCTGTAAGAATCCTCCAAACCTTCAGTGCCAGACTGCTGAGACATTCAACTTGTGGACTGAGCAGCTACTGTGGTTTCAGCCTCTTCAGAGTATAGACTGCCATTGTTGGACTACCCAGGCTATATCACAGAGACCAGTACAGGAAGATCAAGACAGGATATGGTGCTTACTGGACCTCATTTGGTGACCATGGGAAGGTGTACCATGCCTGAGGGTACCTAATGGCTGAGGGTCTGGCCCCCCCCAAGGAGGAGCAAGCAGCATGGCCTAGGTGAGTGATGTTGGGTGGGGCACTGGTGTGCAGTGGCGCAGAGTTGGGGGGCTTATGATTGGTCCTGGGAACTGACATCATTTGGTTTATAAAAGCAAGCTGTGGCAAGGAGTAAATTTGAATTTCATAGTAACATCATCACAGAATTCCCAGCTGTTATTTTTATTAATTATTGCGCACATACAGGCTAAGGTAGGCCTGAATTTCGTTCGGGTGGCCAATGGGTTGGAAAGAGATTCCTTTGCAGATCACCAATCTGGGTAGCTGGTGTTGTGTGGGCATAGGCTGAAGATAGGCCAGCAGCCATCAGCTTGAAATTCCTGTCCAGGCTCTGGGCAGATAGGAAGTCATGGCCAAGAGTGGAACACATGTTGTGTCTTGTGGGTCCAGGCTAAGAGCCTAAGTTGGAGTTACCACTTAGGTTGGGCTACAGGAAGAAGCCAGCTGGTCTCTGCGCTGAGAGGCCAGCTCCCCACAGTGTCCGCAAAGTGGGTGCTGTGTCCCCATCCCCCCTAGCAGGGCCGTGTGGTCCCTGTTTGGCATAAAAAGAAAGCTTCATACAGGAAGGGAAGACCCCAGTGTGGAACACAAGAGCAGGACTGATGGTTGGGCTTGCCAAGGAGGAGCCTTCAAACACTTCCTTAAGGAAATCATGACATCTTTCAGCCTAATAAAGAAAAAAAAAAAAAGAAATCATAAGCTGGAGATGCTAAAACCTATGATGTCATAATCTTGATATATGCATACTTTGGAGTGATGCAAATTGGAAGGAACAACAAGAACAACAACAACAACAAAGCCTGGGCCAAAGATCTGACTGAAACGGTGAACTTCTGCCCAAAACAATAAACTTCTGCATTGAAAATTTTAATAGAGACTGAGAAAAAGATGAAAAACATGTTTGGCAGAATGCATGAGCTCTGGTGGGGTGGGAGGGGGGGAAGGAAAGGGGGCACGGGTCTAGATTTGATTGGGAAATTTGTGTGAAATGCACAAAGCTTCAATAAAATTTGCTTTGGAAAAAAAGACTTCCATCCCTTGCAGAGAAAGTGTCTTTCCTTCAGTCTTATCTCATCATCCTGGGTCTTAGAAGATGACTTCATACACAGCCTCCATAACCTGATCAGGCAATCCTGCCAACAGCTAGCCAGGAAGAGACCTTCACCGAAGGCTGCCCACTCCACACCTCTTATCCACTCCTCATGTCCACAGAGAAAAAGCACTTTCTGAAACTGGTCATCCTGTTGAACAAATAAGTCTTTGTAGTCATCATCACCACATGCTAATATTGGTACATCAGTATTAGGCAAAAAAGAGAGGCAAACCGCCAGAACAAATCCATCCTCAAAGTTCAAAATCTGAACACACTTTACTTCTGAGCCCTTTTTAGGCCAGAGTTGAAAAGTAGAATCCAATACTGCAGAAACCACCAGCGTATGCTGCTCTCCATCTGATGGCTGTCTCTGGTAAACAGAGAGAGCACTGCATAAACAGGTCCTTCATGGCCCTGGAGATGATGGCCTTTAAATCCGATTATTTTCTATTTCCCAGTGAATCACTCGATTGTCCGATCCCCCAGAAACAAGTTCTGTGGAAGGGAAGCCATCCTGTTTACAAATCCATTGCAGGCAATCGACTCTTTCAGTGTGACCATTCAGATTGGTAATAACTACCCTTTCCTGAGGGTCATACTGCACCACGGAGCAGGGACATGATGAAGGCCAGGAGTCCACCGGCCTGGGACTCCAGCTCAAGGCTCCACGAACATGATTCAGACAGCAAAACACGTGACAGTTTCTTAAATAAACTAAGCAAGTTCCTGCACTTGACTCACACTTCCCTATAGATCTATGCACGTCATTTCCTTGTTTCTCCCACATCTTTGCTCAGCTATTCACTGACTGGCATGGGGAAATTGGGAAGGATTTCCTTAAGAGACAATAAAGTGAGGTTTAGACACATATGAAGAATCATGAGATTTATAGTTTAGACTTTAGGGATTCCTTAAAAGTATTTTTTTCCAGGATAAATAATCTTTAAGATACTAGAAATTAAATTCCTCCCTAAACTTGTGCAGCTACTCATTAGGGGTTATATGTGTGACATTCATCATAGGAAGTGTCAGTTACAAATTAAGGATGAACAGGGGCTGGAGAGATGGCCTAGCAGTTAAGAGCTCCGACTGCTCTTACAGAGGACCTGGGTTTGATTCCCAGAACCCACATGGCAGCTGAGAACCGTCTTTAACTCCAGTTCCAGGGGAATCTGACACCCTCTTCTGACCTCTGCAGCATTGCAGGACACGGGTGCACAAACCTACATGCAGACAGTACATTCATACACATAAAAAAATAAATAAAAAAAGAAATTAAGGATGAACACAGTCATGTGGAAGGTGTCACACTTCACTAGTCTGTAATCCCTATGGGTCAGACTTGTCCTGATTCTAACATATTCATTGGAGAAAGGGCTTGAAGTGCAATGATTAAATCAAGTAAAGAAATAGAAGAGCAAAGGCCTTAGGTCTCACTTTTTAGAAATGCTCATATTTATGGGGAGAGAGGATTTGTTTTTTTAAAAAGAAAATAAATGTTGGCACATCAGTTTTGGAATCAAGCAGATGTTTTGAATCTTGGCTTGTTGACATATTAATTATACAATGGATTCTCTAAGACTTATTTCCTTTATAGTCCTGTAAAATAGGAACAACAATTACATTATTTTCATGAGATTTTGTTACAAAAAATACAATAACTCTGGTAAAGTAGTATGGCATGTTGACCATAATAAGTTCTAAACAGGTATTATTTAGTATTTTTGTAGCTTGGAGACATATTTCATATTGGAATATAAGTAAAACTGCATTTTAAAATTATTCCTTTTCATAGACCCAAGTTTGGAGGCAACATCTTCAGTTGATGTTTTGTAAGGATATAACTGTTTATGCTATAATTGTGGTTTGGCTGAGGGGAAGTTACACAATGCCCTTGTTTTATGCTGACCATTTAAGAAATTTCTCTGTTGTTACAAGAGGATGAACATTTCTGAATAAACTAAAACAAGATTTTCACACTAGAATTTTTGCATATTGAAAACTCACAAGTTCCTGAGTTATTTAGCTGACCCTTTTGTATAGGAAAGGGTAAGATGTTCTTTGGTCAGCAGCTGTTCTGACTTTAGAGACCAGGTCGAATGGGCAGCAGTTCTTGTCTCCTTTGACTTGAATCCTTATACTGAGCATTTCTTTGACAAAAACAGTAAGATAACAAACAAGAGGTTTATATTTATGGTGGACCTTTTATTTTAAAATAGCCATATTTATTAAGAGAGAAAGCTACAAATGCTCTAATTCCAGTTCTTAACTTTGTCATCCCAGAAGATCCAAGGTTTAGATTTTGAGACCCCTCACATGAGTATCCATTTCTTGGTGAAGAATTCCCTAAACTTTTTTTTATCCCTAAAACTTGGGTTAGTTTTCTATCATGATTTTAAAAAGCAAAAGAGAATGTTCCTAACTCAACTGTCCCCTTGACACTCCCTGTTGATTATCAGAAGCAGCTGAGAAGCATGTGGACCACAAATTATGGCTACTGAACCAAAAACTAACTGTCTAAAACAAAGCTCTGTATCTAACTGGGGATGAGAATGCTAGCTTTGTCTATTCAAGTGTCTGGTGAACATTGGTCAAATATTTGAGGGCACAAACTGTAGAATTATTACGGTTGCCTGGAAGTTCTTTTTGTTCGTGGGCTCTCCTGACTGCATAGGACAATTTCTGTTGTTACTCTGTACTTGCTGGAGTCTGTTAGCTCAATGTTAGGAATATCTGCATTGAAATGAGAACCTGACAGAACTGTGTTTTTGGCTCATGAACCAAACTGGATGTCACATTGGACATTATTAGTGCTAACCTTCATGGGACAGCTCTGCCATTTTATTATGTGTTTCTTAGTCATAAAGTATGAGCATTATTGTTAGGTTACTAGGATTGGAAGTATGACTGGTATAAGAACCAAGGAGAAATTAACATTGCTGATAATTGCCATTAATTAGTAGGTTGACCATTAACTCAGTTGCTAATAAAGACATAGTTAATCAATTGTCATTAACTATTTCATGAACATGGGCCCTCCATTCTTCATTGGAGAAATAGCTCTTTACTCTTTAAATCTCAATATTTCATGTCCCCAATTGTCCCATGTTCTGCACAGGTTTGGGAAATTAAGAATTGATCTAATTCTGGGGCTGGAGAGATAGCCCAGAGGTTAAGAGCACTGACTGCTCTTGCAGAGGACCTGGGTGCTGGGTTCGATCCCCAGCACCCACATGGAGGCTGAAAACCATCTTTAACTCCAGTTTCAGGGAAATCTGACACCCTCTTCTGACCTCCGTGGCATTGCACGACATGGGTGCACCAACCTACATGCAGACAATACATTCATACACATGTGAAAAAAAAAAGAATTGATCTAATTCATGGAAAAAAATACATTTTTTTTGTCGTTTTGAGACAGGGTGTTCCTGGAGCCCCAGGTGGCCTGGAACTCTCTATGTAGGCCAGGCTGGCCTTGAACTCATGGAGCTCCACCTGCCTCTACCTCCTAAGTGCTGGGCTAAAAGGTGTGCACCATCACACTCAGCCTCTAACATTATTTTTGCAACTTTCTGACTGCAGAGTATTAAATAATAAATAATATAGTTGCACCTTGTCCAGTTGTCCACAAGGCTGGATTCTACAATAATTCTTAGGGATTTTCATTCCCTTTCACTGAATTTTTTTTTTATTTTTATGGAAGAAAAAAATGAGATCCTACTTGTCAGTGAAAGGCTTTCCAAATGCCCTGATAACACAATAGATACTGTTCAGCTTATTAGGAAATACACCCTTCAATCTGTAGCTCTAGTTTCATTGTTGTCCTAATATATTAACATATTGAGTGGCTCCTTTATAGTCACTATTTTTTACAGGAGAGAACTACAAGAGATACAACTATATCAAACCCTAACTTTTATTTATTTATTTTATTTGTTATTGTGTTTATGTGCAATGTGTGGGTGAATGCACATGTTCCAAGGTAGGTGAGAGTAGGACAAAGGCCAACTTTAGAATAGATTTTCCTTACATCAATAATAAGGAAAGGGAGAAGGAATACAAGGAGACTTTCCCATTCACAATAGCCTCAAAAAAAAAAAACAAAAAACTTGGAACAAACCTAACCAAATACACCAAAGATCTCCACAATGAAAATTTTAAATCTCTGCAGAAGGAGATTGAAGAAGATACCAGAAGATGGAAAGACCTCCCATGCTCATGGATTGGAAGAATTAATACAGTAAAAATGTCCATTCTGCCGGGTGTGGTGGTGCACACCTTTAATCCTAGCACTTGGGAAGCAGAGGCAGGTGGATCTTTGTGAGTTCAAGGCCAGCCTGGTCTACAGAGTGAGTTCCAGGACAACTGGAGCTACAGGGAAACCCTGTCTCGAAAAGACGCAAAAAAAAAAAAAAAGGAAAAGAAAAGAAAAAAAATGTCCATCCTATCCAAACTTATGTACAGGTTTAATGCAATCCCAATCAAACTCCCTATGAGTTTTTTCTCCTCTGATCTCTATTGGCATTGCACAACATGGGCACACTTACATACATGCAGGCAGTACACTCATACACAGAAAGTAAAATAAAAAATAAACAACAAAATACTTTAAAAAAAAAAAGAAAAAGAAATTAGTGTAAGGGTTAGAAATTCTGGATCCCAGTCCCAATCTCCTTTCTTAATTATGTCTGGGATCATGAACGATATTTTTTTTTTTTTTACCTTTCTGAACTTTTCAGTTAATAGACTCCACCATATTAAACTGAATCCTTTCATTATCTCACTCTGCCATGTTCTCCCATACACTGGTTATCTATGTATATTTCTTCCCAGTTATCACTTTATGTTGAATATATCTACTTACATATGTCTCCCCTATGAGATTAGAGAAACTAGAAGTTTACCTCATTAAAAAAATTGTTGCGGGAGATCTCCCAAGACCACCTGAAGTGCAGGCATCTGAAGGAGGCAAGCAAAGCAAGCCTTCGACACAGTGAAGAGGCATTTGGGACTCACATTGGAATACAGGCAAGGAGAAGCCCATATGGCAGGAACAGAAAGAAGAGACAACATGGGAAAGATCTAGGATAATCCCACATTAAGCTCTACCAACCTGTGGAAGATTCCTGCAGTGGGATCCCCCTGGGATGGCCCAGGACACAAATATCAGAAGCACAATTGTAAACATACTTAAAGAAGTACAACATTGGGGCTGGAGAGATGGCCTAGCAGTTAAGAGCACCGGTTTCTTGCAGAGGACCTGGCTTCAATCTCCAACACCCACATGGCAGCTGAGAACCATCCATAACTCCAATTAAAGGAGAACTCCAGTTCCAGGGAAATCCAATGCCCTCTTCTGACCTCTGCGGCATTGCACCACACAGCCGCACAAACCTACATGCAGACAGTACATTCATACACATAAAATAAATAAATAAATAAATAAATAAATAAATACCCTATCTGTGGCATATCTCTATGCAAATGAAATTTCTAAAAAAAAGAAGAATAAATCAAAGAATTAAGAAAAGAGAATGAAGAACCCAAGAAGGACCTAGAGAGAGAGAGAGAGAATGACAAACTCCGGAAGGAAGTGGAAACACTGAAAAGATCCCATGCTGAAAAAGATAAGGAAACCAGCCAGTGAAGCAAAGAGCTGTAGGAAGAGATTGAGAAGCTCCAAAAGGAAGTAGAAAGACTAAAGAAATCAGAAGAAGAAATGAAAAAAGAAATCAAACATTCATCCAATCAAGAGGAAAGGAATGGAAAAAGACTCAGAAGTAGAATGGAGGAAGCAGAACAAAGAATATCAGACTGGAAGATAACACAGAACAACTGAAAACCTCAAGTAAAGATTATGAAAAATTTAAAAATACACAAAAGTGGAACAACCAGGAACTGTGGGACACTATGAAAAGATCAAACCTCCACATCATAGGAATAGAGGAAGGAGAAGAATCCCAAGAGAATGGTATTGATCAGATCTTCAACAGAATAGAAATTAGATGAAAACTTCACCAAACTAAAAAACAAAGACAAACAATAGCAAATAACAAGAATAGCAACAAAAGAACTCCAAACAGACAAATATCAGAATAAGAAACTCTCCATGCCACATCATAGTTAAAATGCTAGACACCAACAAAACAAAGACAAAATCCTTAATGCCACAAGAGAAAAACAACAGTGACCTATAAGGGGAAACCTATCAGGTATACAACTGACTTCTCAGTGCAAACTATGGAAGCAAGAAGAGACGTGGAGCAAAGCATTCCCAGTGTTAACCTAGGTTACTCTACCCAGCAAAACTGTTGATTCTAGTTAAAGGAGAGAGAAAACCTTCCATGACATAAACAAGTTGAAAAGAATACATGTCCAACAAACCAACCCTCAGAGAATACTTGAAGCAATTCAAAAGACAGAAGAAAGCAGCCAACATCCTCAGGCACCTAGAAAAGAGAAATCAATAAAAGCATAACGGCAGAAGCAAAAACCTAAACAAAACCACAAATGGATAATAGAGCAAAAGGAAGCAACAGAAACCTATCAGTCATAACTTAAATAAATGGACTAAATTCCCCAATAAAAACATAGACTGGGAGTTTGGATTAGGAACAGAACCCATCGATATGCGGTCTACAAGAAAAACATTCTTTTTCTTAGTTTTAATTTTATTTATTTCTTTTTGTATATGAAATGTACTGTCTGCACTGCAATGTCTTGTGCATATAGGCCGTGTCGTGCAATGCCGCAGAGTTCAGAAAGGGTCTCAGATTCCCCTGGAACTGAGTCTCCTGGAATGGAGCTTCAGACGGTTCTCAAACGCCATGTGGATGCTGCTGGGATTTGAACCTTGGTCCTCTGCAAGGAGCAGTCGGTGCTCTTAACCGTTTTACGGCCATCTCTCTCAGCCCCAAGAAACCCATCTTACTTCAAGGACCAGGCACCACCTTAAAGTAAAGGATGGAAAAAATATTCCAAAGTAAATGGTACCAAAAAGAAAGCCAGGTGTTACTATTTTCAATATCAACAAAATGACTTCAAAAGTAAAAAGTCAGAAGAGACAAAGAAGGCCATTAATTTTATCAAAGGAACAATTACCCAGAAGATTTCAACAATTATGAATATATAGGCCCCAAACTCTGGTGGCCAAACTTTATAAACACAATTCTCCAGGACCAAAAGTTACACATACTAACCCCAGTAACTCATAGTATGGGATTTCAAAACCCCACTGAGCACCTTGGACAGGTCCATCAGGACAAAGAAATAAACAGAGAGACTCTGAACTGAATGATATGAAATACTGCCAATGGACCTCATAGACCTCTACCGACATTCCATCTTAATACCAAAGAATACACTTCCTACTCACCACCCCATGGAACA